>CAUYQV010021148.1:0-60242 GCA_963574575.1 Galagoides demidoff
CCAGCCACGTACACCTAAGGTGGCGGGTTCGAATCCCCAGCCCGGGCCCGCCAAACAACAATGATGGCTGCAACCAAAAAATGGCCGGGCGTTGTGGCAGGCGCCTATGGTCCCAGCTACTTGGGAGGCGGAGGCAGGAGACTCACTTGAGTCCAGGAGTTGGAGGTTGCTATGAGCTGTGATGCCATGGCACTCTACCCAGGGGGATAGCTTGAGGCTCTGTCTCAAAAAAAAAAAAAAAAAAAAAAGTGATGCCTATCCTCCTAATTAGCAGCATCTATCAACCCCAAACTCCTGTATCTCCAGATTTTCTCTATGGAGGTGAGGCCCTTAACAAGGGGACCTTAATGCAGCAGGTGGAGAAATATCTTCTGGAACACTAAACAGGAGAACAGGGAACCAAAGGAATGGATTAGCGGACATTCAGGCCTTCAGCTTTATGTGTACTCTAGGTTAGCATTCAGGGACAAAGGGACAAATTCCTGCAGTCCTCTCTGCTCAGTTTGAACATTAGACCTCCACATAGTTGATAATATTTAGTTGCTCGATGACAGAATACTTTAGAGAAATACAGACATTTGAAGTACTTAGCCCTTCCCTCTCTACTGCCTAGTGAACTGTCAAATAAAGAAATTAGATGGACCTAGAATGATTTATCTGTGGGCAATTCATTCTGGCTGCTCAATTCATAGATAGCACTTTCTTTACTGGGTGACTCTAGGAGAAAAAAGTGTGGTTAGGGGCTACTTGGGCCTAATACCCAACAGAAAATCCCTAGGACTTTCATATTTATCCACAATCATATTCTGCAGGGTTCTTTGAAACTAATAAGCCTCAAAAGACTTGACACATTTTAGTGTTTTCATTATTTTCCAAGATGTTATGATGAATCAAAGGCCAAAGGGAGGTGTAAAGAAGGTATTAGTAAAGGTGAAAACTTACGAAAAATAATACAAGACTATGGGGAAATTTAATAAGACTATCAAATTTTTTATGCACATATTTTAAAATTAGTATTATTAGTATTTTATTATAATAAAATTATAGTAACAGAAGTTGACAGGATGCTACCAGCTAATTGGACTTTAGACTGAGTTCAGTGATTCAAGACTGCTTAAAAGTCCGTCTCTTTGAAAATTAAAATAAGATTTATAACATAGAGTTGTCTCTGTAGGTATCACATTAACTGATACAGCTGAAATTTTTTGATATCTTATCACTCTGTCTTCAGGCAGAATGTACTGTGTGTACCCATATGGTTATAGTAACACCGTAGGCATCTATTTTAGCAAGGGATTGCTTAGCTTTCTTCTAGAGAAACTGCTTGCTGAACAGAAGGTCTTCTTTGTATGATTTAGGAAAAACATGTCCTTGCTCTATAATGGGAAGGCACGTCCATGCTCTATATATTTCTTTTTGAATTCAGCTTTGCTAGCCTTTCTATGTGGCTTAGTGTGGCCCAAATCAGAGCTCCATGTTAGGGCGCAGCCAGCAGAGGAAAGATTCTCTGTAAAGTAAATTCACAGTAAATTAAGAAAAAGTCTTTCCTAAAACAGCCTGCCACATGTATCAGTATGTAGTGTATTGTTCTAATTTTATTTCTGACATCAGAAAATCTTGATCATCATCGTTGCCAGTCCTAAGTAAGAAAATAATCGAGGCTAGCAAGTAAAACATTAACTCGTTATTTAAATACTGTCTTTACTTAATCAACATCATTTTAAGGAATGTGACAGATTGAGTGATATGATAGATTTTTAAATGTCCTTATTATTCAGTGTATGACTTTGGAACTAGCATTTTAAAAATTAGACATTTAGTGATGACATTGACTGAATATTTTCCGTTTGGCACTATGGTCGCAAAGTCCCAAACTGTTTTCACTGGCTCATTAGTAACTAGTGATTTGTTTGACAGAGAAGACATGTGGAACAACAGTTCAGAGGAACTGTGGGGCCCAGGACAGCTCTGTCTTCCGCCCTTGAGCTGTCTCTCTTTTTAGAAAGAAAGGGAGGAACATAAAAGTTGGGTTCCAGTTTCCAGTGCCTTTGCTTTGAGGACTACTAACTTTAAGTTAGTAGAGAAGCTGCTCTTTTGACCCTTAGCACCAACCAGCAATGCAGTTAACATTTTAAAGTAAGCTTTCCTTCTTCAGTATGGAATTGAGTCTGAAAACTCTCCTGGGACCATGTGATGACATCATGACGTGTGAGACAGTTTCTTATAAATGCTTTGGTGACTATTAAGGAAGTTAGGCAGACATGCCCTGATTTGTTCTTTCATCTTTTTTTTAAATAAAGAAAGTAGAAACTATTTCTTTTGGCATCAACTTTTCCTCGCTATTCATACCCATCTATAGAAAAGTCAGGTAAAAACTGTTCATTTGTTCATTCATTCATCTACTCATTCAATAAATGGTTGGAAATTTATTATCAACAAGTTACTATGCTAAACCTTTAAGAAATACAAATATGAGGAATTATTCTTACTTGAAAAGCATCCCCATCTAGTAATTTGACAGATTTAATTGGAAACCATCTAAGACTATGTTGCTGTGTAGTTATAGCTCTTAAATATGTGTACTCAGAGATGAGCAATAAAGTCATAAGCCACTATTCCAGATACTCTATAATTAATTTGTAATATATTTGAGTGTGCCAGTGATTTTGATTTGTTACTCCTCTTCGTAGAACATGGGCACAGATTGGGCACACTCGGTAAAGGTTTGTTAACTTAGGTGTGTATGTGTGTGCCAATACAGTCTTGCCCTTGTGGGCTATTGTGCATGCACAGCTTGTAGGACTGGATGGGATGGGTGTAGGACATGTGCAGGAATGAGAACACAGCTGAAAGCAAGGCAACTCTCTCAAAATCTTCAGATTCTTCTCTATTCTTCTATTCTTGTCCTGTATAGAGGCAGGTTGTTTCTGTGAATGAGGCTACTGAGGACAAATATATCTGGAGAAGAGAACATTTGAGCTGGGTCTTCAAGAATGCACAAGTTTTGGACAAGTAGAGACGAGAGGAAGGAATTTTAGAAGATAGGTTGTGGAATGTACGGTGGAACCTCCATAGTTGACCATTTTCCTACACTGACCTCCTCCTTAAGTTGATTTAATTTTCATAGACCAGACATGTACCACATGGAAGTACTTTATATTGACCACCTCCACATGTTGACCAGTTTGTTACAGTCCCTGGGTGGTCAACTTACAAAGGTTCTATTTTATATTAAGGATTTTAACTAGAAAAGATCAGCATCCGGGATACTAGTGTGACCATCGAGATTGCTGGAATTCCTGGGGCTTCCATAACTGCAATTGTTCACTGGATTCACCTGGGAATGTGTTAAAAATACCTAGGCCACAAATACCAATGCTCTGAGATAAGGTCCAGGCCGCTAGATTTTTATAATGCTTTTGAGCTTCTAAGAACTAGTCTTGGGGGAACCATTAGTTAAGAAGGACTGAAGGGACATCTAAACCAGGATTGTAAGAGTGGAGAAGGGGAAGGAAGTTGAGACAAGGAAGGGTACAATGGATTGGGGTGCAGATGTTTTCAAAAGCATGTGAAAAAGTAAAACTTGGAACTCAGTGGCAATGAGGACTTTGGGGTCATTTTTTTATTGAGTATATATGGACAGCTTATGCATTTGCTGAGGGTTAGAGTTCAGAGGTGAGAGGGCTTAGAGAATGCCTGTCTTTGGGGGGTATAAAGAATAATGGCCCTGCCAAAAATATGTGAGAAAGGGAGGAAAAGAAATGAGATTTTGAGGGTCAAGGAAATTAAGAAAAAGAACTTGCCATAAAGAAGCCAACAATAACCAGAATTAAAGCAGTCAAGGATGAAGAAGAATTTACACTGGGATTTGACTAGTTGGAGGTCATTGTTGTCACCATCACCACCATCACCATCATCATCACTGTTGTTATGATTACCTAGGCTATTTCATTTTCATAAGCTGAGGTTCTGGGAACAAAATTAGTCCAACGGTGATTCTTTTGTTATCATTCTTGCCACATACTGGCATGTGCACGGATTATTACTTCACCAAAATTGCTCATTTAAATGCCACCAGCAGCATATGAGAGTGCCTCAGCCATACAGAGCGTTAGCATGACAAATGACATTTCTTAACTACTGCCTTCCAAATATTCACTGGACAACTCTTTATTATAGCCAAAGCCCATAAAAGATAAGAGCAAAAGCACTCTTCAGGGAAGAATTCTAAGGTTTTTTATTTCGAGGTCTAATAAAGATAGAAGATTAAAAACTACCAACTTACTGTCGGTAAGAGCTGACTAGGAAGAAATTAACCACTCATTAGAGGGCAAGGTATATGCAACACCAACATCGTGTCTTTCACTCCTAAGCTATACTTTAACAGGTGGTCAAGAATTTTCTTTTAATTTTTACTTCCTTCTACACTTCATAAGCTGAAACTGAGCAAATAAAATTGGGCCAATGAAGGGGAATTTTATTAGTATGTTAATAAAAAGTTGGATAGTAATGAATTGGTAAAAGATTAAAATATGAAGTTTTGTTTACTCTCTTAGCAAGTCACTGCTAGTTTGAAGAATTTTGATGTTTTGTCTATACTTCTATAAACATAAATAGTGAAAAACAAATTACCCCACAAATTGTAAACTGACTGTTACAAAGTAACAAGTCACAAGGCAGCCCTTTCTGGGTGAGATGCCAGAGCCTGCATTGTTTGGTATATTTGGGGTCAAATAAATGAATGATTAGTTTCCATGTTGTAGGAAGCCTCTGTACCTAGTGTTTTGAAACAAAGTTGGAAATGTGAACTTAGTTGGCATGTCCAGAATTGCCAGTCCAACTATGGCACCATAGAACCATAGCAATGCCCCTGACCCCAGAGTAGATAAGGAAGAGTTGGGTTATTCAGCATCTGGGCAAACAGCAGGTCCCTGTGAAAGAGATCGGAGGACATCCTCACTCTGACTCTGAGAGAGTCAACCTAAGATATCAGCTAAAACTGATCAGAACAGACAAAACACTACTTATGAAAATAAGCCAACAAACAAAACCTGGATGGTTTCCCAGCTGGGAACACTGTACAAAAATCCAATTGACGTAATTAAAGAAAAATTGTATCAATCAGCAAGGGCTGAGTTAGTCAGCCCAGGATTAGATAAAGGGAACACCTGAGCAGCAGTGGGAAGGTTTCTGGTCTTGGGGAACAATGAAGACACGGTATGTGGCTGGCAGGGGAAGCTCTCAGAGCTAAACATTCAGCTTGACCTGTTCTAATCCCAAAGACACTGCTGGTCAGCTGGCTTCCTAAGAGTTCAGCTTAAACAAGACTTGGTCGAGCTCATATGATTTATCTGCCTGGTATTCTCATTATTATTCTCATGGCAAATTGGTAAACTGACATCAAAATTATAATAGTCTCATAAGATTTAGTAGATAAACTCAATGTTCTAAATTCAATAAACTGGGCACTGATGAAAATGAGGTTTTGTCCAGATTTGACCTATCCTTTAAGACCAGGTTAAATGGAATTTCTAATCTTTTCAGAGGAAATGTATCTCCCTGCTCTAGCTCCCAAAGGATAGAGAAGTATAGTCCAGTGCATGACTGGCTTGCACAGAATAAACACTCAGGGAAAGGAAACTATCACTAATTCTTTGTCATATAGCATTTAAAAAAATTTTTTTCACCTCATATTCATTGAAATTTTAAACTATGCCAGGCCCTGGAGAAGTGATGAGAACTACTGTCTTCCTTATATATATTATCAGTATGTCATGAGGCATAAATATTTATATGTATCAATTGCTTTACCAAACTGTAAAATTCTGAAGTGTAAGTCCCATGCCCCTCCCTACACCTGTGGTGCCCCCTATATGGCACATTTTATTTTCTGCCTTGTTCTATTAAATTATTTATATATGCTTCTATTAATTATTTATATATGCAATTCTTCTACACTTCAGAATTCCTTGAGCAATCTTTTGATCCTCTATCACAGAATCTCATGTAGTAGGCCCTTAATATATATATATATTAAATAAGTAAATGAATTTACTTATCAAAAACATTCTCTCCCCTGCATGCACTGATTGGGCCAGTCCAGAGACTAAAAAAATAACCACTAATATAGTGAACAGGAGGTTTCTGCATGAAAAGAATTTTTAAGAGTATGTTTTTCCATATATTTACCTGTAATTTCACTACTTTTTATTTTATATAAAAACTACCTGGAAAGATTTCAAACTTCCCAACAAGCTTTGGGAGAAATCATCATTTTCTTTTCAGTGACACAATTACTTAATAAAATAGTTGGAAAGTGAGGTCTCTGTCAATTGGTTCAAATTATTCCAGCTGGAGAAGAGAAAGCTAAAAGGCAGAGTAATAATCAACCTATATTTTGAAATAGCAAACAGAGAAGCACCTTAAAGGGCCTTGAGGACCACAGTCTCAATTTGCTGGGGACAGGAGATTTCTGTGCTGACTCTGTGAGCCACGCCCAGAACACAGCGCTCCCGCCCCCAGGCCAGACAGGACCCTCTCTAAGGTACTGCCAGCCATGGGGATGTTTTCCGGTAAGTTTGCACAGAAGGAATTCAGCAAATATTTAATAAGCATTCCTAGCCTTTCCCTTGGAAACAGCCTTTGTCCATTTAATACGCTAGCTTTAAGTTTTCTTCTAAAAAAAAAAGAAAAGTACATTCTGTGCAAATCTGACCACCCACAGATAATAATGAGAAGAACAAAAAGAAAACCCGGTACACGTGATAGCCCTCTTAGCGCTTTTCCTTACCATACAGCTTGTAGCTTGTCACTGACAGTGAAATTTTATGCTGGATGGTATATGTGCAACTGGGGCTGGGGCAGAGCTGTTGTGGGGTTGGTCACATATACAGCACCACCTTTGTTGTTCTGAGTAAATGCAAACTGCAGAGTACTAATCCGGGGACTTCTTAAGTGGGTGATTCTGGTAGATTCAATATTTGAACTTCTGAAGGGTGCAGTGAGTTCAGGTGATCCATCTAATAAAGCATTAACAGAGACAGACCGCCTGGGAGCTGCTGCATGCTTCACCTGCCAGGAAGAAGTGGAAAAGGTCAACAAAGGTCACCTCATCAGAAACTTCAACTATAAATTGAGGGCAAAGTATCTGCTCCCACCCCCTGCAAGCCACTGCTTCTTCTGTCAGGTCCGCAAGAGCTGGAGGCTGTTCTTCTGTCTAGAGCAAATAAGCGTCTTTACATTTGATGCCCAGAGATACGTGAACAGCAAGTATGAATTATTTTAATGGATTCCGTTACTTCCACCATTTGAAATGAGGTGAAAGAATCAGTCTCTAGAACCAGTAAGGGCTGATTTTCTTGAGTTCAGAGCTAGGGTTCTCACCCCTGGCTGCACATTAGAATCTCCTGGAAAGCTTTCAGAAACAGGGATGGCTGGGTCCCACCCCAGACATTCTGATTTAATTGGTCCGGAAATGCCCTGGGCCTGCAGCCAGGTTTCAGTAAATCACAAGTTCAAATGCTGATGTATTTGAACATCAGTGATGCTTTTTGTATGCTGACTACTGAAAGTGATAGTCTAGCCAAGTCCTTCTCCGAGAGTGATCCCACCATCAGCCTTGTAACATCACCAGGGAACTTGTTAAAAATGTGTATTCTCAGGCCCCTCTCTGGATTTACTGAATCAGAATTTCTGGGTTCAAGGATCAGTCTTCTATATTTTAGTAACCCTCTCAGGTCACTCTGATGAACATTAAAGTTTAAGAGCTATTTATCTAAGTCAAGTCCTTGTTGCTGAAACTCTGGTCCACAGACCATCAGTATCCACATCCCTTGGAGCTTATTCAAAATGGAGAGTGCCAGGCCCCCTTCCAAATCAGACTCTGGGTTTTAGCAACAATCCAGGTATCTGTATGTGCATTGAAGTCTGAGAAGCACTGGTTTAAGAAACAGGGGCCAGTTAGTGTTCTCACTGGTCTTCAGTTATCACCTTTCAGTGCATTTATATAAGAAGACAAGAGTACCCAGAGCATAGAAGGGAAGCTATGAAACCACATTCTGGTACCTGTGCAGGAGGAGCTAACATGGGATCTTTACTGAGGTAGGGCATTAACTCTTACTAGTAGTCAGAGTGGGTGTGGCAGAAGCAAGAGCAGCTTCTGAATGTCCACTGCTTCTGATGTACTTTATAGCTATGACACCCCAACCTCTGGGCTGTAGACTGGTATAAGCAAGGTCCGAACCTCAAAGTCTGCACTTTTCAAGCCAGTGGCTGCCTGCTTGATTCACCTGTAACTTATTTCTGTGTGGGAAATTTTAAAAGCCAGCCTGGAAACAGTCCTTGTTTGTGATCTGATAGCATTTCAACTATCTAGACTTTGTCGAGCTTGTATGATTTCTCTGCCAGGTATTCTCATTATTCTAAAGGTGAAATAACAAGAGAATTGGACGCCTTGGTAACTGTTGATACTTTGTGCTATTTTTTGTACAATATTTAAACAGTAGAAGATGTAAGTAATCCCTGACATCTTAAAAGACAAGTGATATTATTGGTGCCCACCTCAGTGTGCTATGTCTAAATACACACAAAAATACCTGTGAGTCTTGAAGTCTAACTCATTGTATTTGCAGTATGGGGCCCAAGGAAGCCAGCCATTCACCAGGCCACCCAGTCGTGTTCCCACCGGCCTGACTTCCTAGACGCTCCTGCCCTGGCCCTTTTGTTCCCTTCTATTTAGTTCTCCTTACTGCGTGGAAGATGCTCGGAGCTCCCAGATGTGGATGGGCTCTGGGGTGTCAGAGCAGTGGTTCACATGCTCAAGTCAATGATGTCCGGGCACAAAACAAAACAAAGGGTGGGAGTGTGTGTGGAGTTTGAAAATTTGGCTCTGGGCTTCCTTCTAGGAAAACAACTATAGCTTCCAACATCAAACAGATGTTCAAAGGAAATGGTGGCTCTTGGTTTTTTCTTGTCCTTTGGGGGTTGCTAAGGGTGAAGGGGTGGGGGGCATGTTCTGTGTATGTATTGTACAAGCTCTTGCCTTAAGAATGACACAGTTTGGTTTGGTTTGTTGCCCTCCCCTTTTGTTAATTCTCTGTGTTCTTTTTTCCTTTGTGCTGCACAATTAGGACCCTGCAGTGGGACACAGACCCCTCAGTCCTCCAGCTGCAGTCAGACTCAGAACTTGGGTATATGTCTGCTCTTTCGTTACTCCTTTTATTGTTTCTTTGCTACAGTTGTGTTGAAATGCTAGAACTGTTGTTGCTCTTGTTTTTCTCCTTTTTTGTTGAACTTCTAGTTTGATAAGTTTATTTTTTTTCTATTCATTTTTTCTTATAAAGCTTTCAAGAAAGTCTCTCTTTGTGGAAAACACCGCAAAAAGATGACTTTTGATCTCCCCTTATTAATTCCTATTATTGTAAGACAATACTCTCTTAGGGCAAAAATATAAACACAAACCCACACCTCTACTCAGAGGGGGGGCATCCAAGGTCTATGATGTGAGATCTGTTTGACTGTATCTCCTAACCATCCTCCTTCCTTACTAACAGGTTATATCAGGTTAATTTTTGTCTAAGATCAGTATTCAAACGTTGTGTCCTGTTTGTTTACTTTCCTTTTCACTTTTGGGGGGACTAACAATAAGCCTCAATTTGAATAAAGATTTCTGTTCAAGAACAGCAAATTTATTGACTACTTCAAAGTCAATATATTTCAAATATATGGTGTTGGGTAATGACTACTACATTCTAAAGGTCATTTTTTTTCAGATGGAATTTTATTGTCGCAGGTTAAAAGATAGCTTCAGATTGAAGACTCTTAATTGAATGAAACACATAGACATATCTAGAAACTTAGTTTATCTTTATTATAGGATTGATGTTAGCTGTAGTCACATATGAACTATTTCTCATGAGATGATTTTAAACCAGCTCATCATTAAGCTCAGGAGACCCTATTGAAATCTGCCTAAAAGCAGCCATTGAGTAAGTATACACACCACAGACACCAGCAAAGGCCACCAACCAAATGCCCTTCCTCCACAAGCTGGTTACCAACTTACCAAGGCACTACTGGGTATCTCCAAGACTATCTCCAAATTTGCTATTTGTGAATAGCAAATTTTATTGGTATTACTGCACTACTTTATTGCACTACTTTCCAATGGCACTGTTGGATATTTCTAAGAATAAAATAGCAAATTTTATTATCATACTTAGTGAAACCATTATTTTTTCTTTCTAAATATAAACCAACCTATCCCAAAGCATTTATTTATTTATCATTTATCTTGAATTCTGAGATTTCTGGACATGTATCTCTGGATTTCTATCATTTTCAGTGCCTATTGTAGGTATAAAAGGAGGTTGAAGGATACCTGCGTGTTGGGTTAAATGCCATCTGCCTGTGTCACTTTGTAGACATAGGAGTTCTTGGCTGATTCATGATAATGCTAAACCAAGGAAATATCTTAACACTTTATGTAACTGACATATTATTTTTAACATAACTGCATTCTTGCCTATTCAGTTGTGTAGTTTTTTGTATGTTGATTTTAATCTATATGATTAAATAACCAAGAAATACAGCTTAAGTCAAGCCGAGAAACAATGAATATATCGTAAGCTATGATTCAGGGAAACTTCAGAGTGCAGTTCTTCAAGATTTCATTGTGTTAGGGAAAAAAAGGGAACTGGCAGAGACCACTCTATGCACTTAAGTTAACAGATTTTCAGACAGATTTCTGCACTGCTAAATTACACTTGCTGATGGGGAGCAGTCGGGAATTTTCCATTTATATCTATTTTCCAAGCAAAAATTCACTGTTAACTATGCAGATTAAAACTTGTGACTTATTCCAGGGAGCTGGCATCTCTGTGGCTCTCACCTTGCCTGTCACATTTTACTTCAGAGTGTGCCCAGTGAGCCAGAGAGAGACAAGAAGATGAGAGACGTTCCGTTCACTGGGCGTTGCTTGTCTCAGAGAGTTTGGAAGCCATGTTCAGAGCATGTTTGAAAGAGATTATTTTAGCCATGTAACAATTTTAAATATTGCCTTAATAAAAATTTCCCATTTTGATAGTCCTTATGTGCAAGGCACAGACATAATTTTATGAAGCATACCTCAGGCAACAAGATGTTTTAGAGACAGTTTTATTTCCTCTTTCTGAACTGTGACACGGAAATAACCATAATCCGCAACTTGCTCTGTCCCTTGATTTAACAACTTTACTGAAGTTTAATTGACATACAGTGACATAAAATACATGGTACACATTTAAACAATTCAAATTCATGTGTTTTAACGTGGATACGCATAATGAAAGCATTACCACAATACAGACAGTCAACATATTTACCATCCCCCAAAAGTTTCCTCATGCCCCGCCACATTCCTGCTTTTCCCATCCCCCAGAGTGACTGATCTGCTTTCTGTTACTGTATATTAGTTTGCATTTCTCAGAATATCATATAGATGAGATCGTCGGGTAGGTACTCCTTCAACTGACTTCTTTCATTCAGGACAATCATTTCCAGATTCATTCAGGTTAGGTGCCTGTCGATGGCTCAGCCCTTTTTATTGCTGAGTGTTGCTCCATTGTATGGCTATACCATGGTTGGTTTATCCAGTCATTGTCTATAGTTATTTGAGTTGTTTATAATTTTTGCCTATTACAAATAAAACTATCATGAACATTCATGTACAAATCTTTGTATGAACATATGCTTTTTTTTGGGTAAACATCTCCAAGTAGAATGACTGAAATATGGTAGATACACATTTAACTTTTTAAAACATTGTCACACTGTTTTCAGAGTGGTTTGACCATTGTACATGCCCAGCAGCACTGTATGAGAGCCTCTATTCCTCCACGTTCTTGACAATACTTGGTTTAGACTTTTTTAAAAAATTATTTTTTTTAACCATTATGAAGGAGTGGTGATACCTCATTTGGGTTTTAATTTTCATTTTCTAATGACTAGTGATATGAATATCTCTTCAGCTGCTTTTTTGATATCTGAATATCTTTTCTGATGAAATGTCTCCTTAAATCTTTTATCCTTATACATTGCTTTTGAATTGGGTTATTTGTCATCTCATTATTTGGTTTTGAGAGTTCTTGATATATTCTGCATACAATCCCTTATCTGATATATAATTTGTAAATTTTTCCTCCTACTCTGTGATGTACCTTTTTCATTCTTTTAACAGTGCCTAAAGAGGGAAAACTATTTTGATTTTGACAAACTTTCCATTTATAAATTTGTTCTTTTGGTGACATAATTTTAATTCTCAATGATTCTCTAAGTATTTGGTAGGTTACAACTCAATTGTTAAACTGCTAGGTTTGGACTTTTATTATGGGGAAGGATTAAAACTACAAATTCATTACTTTAATCATAGTCATATCTTTATTTTCCTGAGTAAATTCTGGCAGTTCATGTTCTTCAAGTCAATAATTTTCTCTATTTTTCTCTTTGAGTGATTTGTACTCTGGTTTTAGTTATTCTTTCCTTCTGCTTACTTTAATTTGCTTCTCTTTTTCTGGTTTCTTAAAGTGGAGCATAGGTTATTGACTTGAGACCTTTTGTCATTTCTATGATAATATAGGTGTTCATTGCATAAGCACTGTTACGTAATACCTTGCTAGTTTTATTTAATTTTTGCCATCTTAATTCAGTTCAAAATACTTTTTAATTTCCATTTTAGTTTCTTCTTTAGCCAATGTATTATTTAGAAGTATGGTATTTAGTTTGCAAATATTTGGAGATTTTCCACAGGGGTTTGTGTTACTTATTTCTAATTTAATTCTATTGTGGTTACAAAACATAGTTCATATTACTTGCATCTTTTTAAATGTATTAAGACTTCTTTTATGACCCACAGTATGACCTGTCTTAGTAAATGTTCCTTGTGCCCTTGAAAAGGTTGTGTATTCTTCTATTGTTAGATAAAATGTTCTAGAAATATCAATTAGGTTAAATTCATTAATTATGTTGCTTAAATATTCTATTCATTGGCTGATTTTCTGTCTAATAGTTCTGTCTGTTATTGGAAGGGAAATGTTGAAGTTTTCAAGACAATTTGGCATTTTTCTATCTCTTCTGGTAATTTTTACTTTATATATTGTGAAATGTTGTATTAGGTGCATAAATGTTCAGCATTCTTATGTCTTGTTTGATGACCTGATTACCATTTTTGAAATAACTTTATCTCCAGTAATATATTTTGCTTAGAAATCTATTTTGTCTAATATTAATATAGCAATTCCAACTTTCTTTTGACTAGTGTTAGCATGGTATATATTTTTTCATTCTTTTACTTTCTTTTTTAATTTTTTAAATGTTATCTAATTAGTTAATTATTTTAGATGAATATGAGAGCACACAGTTTTAGGTTATATTGCTTACATTTGTAAGGGAAAGTCCAAATTGTAGCCATTTCATTCATCCAGGAAGTATGTCATGTGCACACTTTTCTTTGGGTAGGAGCTTGCTAAACTCTCCCTACTTGTCTCTTTACATTTAAAGTTTATTTCTTATAGGCAGCAAATAATTGACTATTACCTTTTTATCTATTTTGGCATTCTGTTCTTTTAATCGAAGTTAACCTTTTAATTTGCATCATTGACATTTAATATGATTATAGATATGGTATGGTTTAAATCTTTATAGTAGTTCTCAACCCTCCTAATGCCACAGCCCTTTAGTACAGTTCCTGTGGGTCCCACAGATTGAGAACTGCTGCTCTATAGTATTGATATTTGTTTTCTACTTGTCCCACATACTGTTATTCCTTTTTTTTTGTTCTTCCTTTAGTATTTATTGAATTTTTTATGATTCCATCTTATATTTTTCTTCACTTATTAGCTATATCTCTTGGTTTTATTAATTTAGTGGTTGCTTTAGTATTTATAATGTGCATCCTTAACTTACCACAGTTAGCCTACAAGTGGATATTATGATGTTTTATGTGTATTATAAGAATCTGATAATATATTATGTTTATATTTTCCCTCTCTTTCCTTTGTGCTATTATCATAAATTTCCCTTTTATATATGTTATAAAGCACATGCTGCATTATTTGTATTTCTGTTTAAATGGCCAATTACCAAATTTTGCCATGTATAATGTACACTTTTCACCCAAGTTTTTGAGGGGAAAATAAGAATGTGCATTACACATGGGTAGTATGGCTCAGGACCAGGGAACCCCAGGGCCTCTTGGGGCCACTGTGCTTTCCTGCCTGGCCTGCCTGGTGCACAAAGTTCTAGACTGGGAAGATCTGGGATCCAGCGGTAGTAGGGCCAGAGCTGCCTTTGCTGAGTACTGCAATCAGGAGAGGGGGTACTGGCAAGACTGGTGAGGTGGGCTTTAGCCATACAACATGAGCCCTGAGGCCAAGCCATATCTAAGAGACTGGGAACCCTGTGGACCTGCCTAGCTGCCTGGGGACTGAACAGCCTTAGAAGTTCTCACCCTGCCAGCTGTGCATCTTGGTCAGAGCCCTCAACATGGCAAGGAGGGAAAACCTCCAGAGGAGAGAGATGAGTAGCCTTCCCAGAACAGGTAACTATAGGAGGGCAGTACAATCTGAATGTTTACCAAGGGTGTATTAGCACTACCCAAATGTGTCTCTCCGGGCTGAGAGCAAGCCACTTTCTTGAGGGGCATTTTTCTAAGTTTGGGTCCAAAACTTGGAAGATCATTATATGTGGGAGTGCATTATACATGGAACAATATGGTATTTCTTAATGAGATTTAAATAATAAGAAAATTATCTCATGTATTTACTCACATAGTTAACCTTTTTCTAATGTTCTATATTCCTTTGTGTAGATTTATAGTTCCAACTGGTGTCATTTTACTTCTACTTGGTAGAAATCCTTTACTTCTTATAGTAAAAGTTTTATGTTAAGGAATTCTTTGAACATTTTATGTTGTAAGAGTCTTTATTATATCTTTGTTTTTGAAGTATGTTTTCACTGAGCATTGAATTCTTAGTTGGCAGTCATTTTTCTCAGAATTTTAAAAATATTGCTCTATTGTATTCTCAACAGTATTGCTTTTTACCAGAAATTTACTGGTGTCCATATGTTTATTTTTCTATGTGTAAAATATATTTTTTCTGACTGTTTTTATAATGTTCTCCTTTGCATCTATTTTGAGCAACTTGATTATGATGTTTCTGGGTGAAGTTTTCTTCATATTTCCTGTGCTTCGAGTTTATTAAGATTCTCAGATCTTTGGGATATAGTTTTCAGCAAACTTGGGGAAAAATATCATTATTTTTTCAGATAGTTTTTCTCTTTTACTTTTTCCTCCTTTGAGGATGCAAAAGACATGTATATTAAGTAGCTTAGAGTTTTCCCATGTTTCATTTGCTCCATTTAATTTTTCTTTTCTATCTATGTTTCACTGTTGATAGTTTCCATTGCTATGTTTTCGTGTGCACTAATCTTTGGTTTTAAATTTTCTAATTTTCCATGACGTTACACAGCAAAATTGTAACTTTGTCTTGTGTATCTATTAACATAATTTAGTTATAGCTATTTTAATACTTTTTTTTATATTTGAATTAAAAGCTATTCACCCTCCACTGTTATAGTAATATAGTGTTCTGACTTTTGTCTACATACTTACCTATACCAATAAATTTCATACTTTTTTTTGATGTTATCATGTTGCTGTTTAGAATCCTTTTGTTTCAACCCGAAGAAGTTTCTTTAACAAGGCATAGTGGCAGCCTGGGAAATATAGTGAGACAGTATCTCCAAAAAATAGAAAAAAATTATCCACGTGCAGTTGCTTGTACATGTGTCCCAGCTACTAAGAAGGGTAGAGTAGGATTGCTTGAGACCAGAAGTTTGACACCAGACTAGCAGCTCAGGCAGTAGAGTAAGACCCTTCCAGAAGAAAATAGAAAATAAAAAGGCAAAGAAAAGAAAGAAGAAAGGAAAGGAAGAAGAAAAGAAAAGAAAGAGGAAAGAAGAAAGATTTTTTTCAGTATTTCTTATAATTCAGATCTAGTGGTGGTGAACTCCCTCAGCCTTTGTCCAAAAAATTGTCTCCCTTTCATTTTTGAAGGGCAGATTTTCCAGATACAGAATTCTTGGTTGGTAGCTTTTAATCTTCCCAGTACTTTGAATGTTTCACACCACTCCCTCTGACCTGCATGGTTTCAGCGGCAATATCTTCTGATAGTCTTTTGGAGGTTCTCTTTTAGATAACTAGTAGCTTTGTCTTGTTTTCAAAATTCTCTCTTTGATTTCAACTTTTGACGTTTGTTTAAATGTCTTGGTATGGGGACTTTGGGGTATATCTTATTTGGTATTCTTTGGGCTTCCTGGATTCCTAGATGTGGTTTGTTCTTTTTTTCTCTCTCTCTATCCCTTCCCCACCTCCTTCTATGACTCTCATAATGTCTATATTGGCCCATTTAATGTTATTTTATAATCCCCTTAAATTATCTTGGTTCCTTTTCACTCTTTTTTTTTCTTTTTGCTCCTCTGACTGGATGATTTCCAATGAACTGTCTTAGAGTTAATCTAGTCTGCAGTTGAACATTTCTGATGTTTTTTTTAATTCCATTATTGTTTTATTCAGCTATATGATTTCTATATGGCATTTTTTAATATTTTATTTCCTTGTGTTGAGATTCTCACTTTCTTCATGGGTTGCTCCTCCTGACTTCAGTAAGTACCTTTGTTTGACATTTTGAATTCTCTGTAGGGTAAATCAAATATCTTCCTTTCACTAAAAGTGATTTTAGGAGATTTATCTAGTTTGTTCATTTGGAACATATTTTCATGTTTCTTCATTGCCCTTGATTCTCTGCGTGTGTTTCTACATGTTTGACAAGACATCCATCTATCCCAGTCATTACAGACTGGTCTCAAACAAGAGACTATGTTCACCAATAAACCTGGCCAGAGATCTTAGATGCTTTTCTAACCTTTGTGCTTTAAAATTGCCATCTGTACTAGGGGGTAGCTAGAGGCTTGTTTTTATTTCTTAGAGTGATTTGGGGGAAGGAGATGTGAGAAGTATCCACATACTTATTTAAACTCCCAAGGACTAATGATTGCCTTCCCTGCCAGCTCCAAGAAACAGGAGAGCTGGAAGGAAGAGTCTTGAGAAGAGCCTGCAAGGCCATTCAAAACCATGGAATAACTCTGGAGATCCCTGGTAACTAGTGAATACTGGGCTCTGGCAACTTCCAAAATAAATGAATTAGCACCCAGATTTTTAGGCAGCACCTGGAAAATTTGGGGCACTTATTGCATAGTGTGGCTCCTTCTGGGGAGAAGCTGGGATGTGCTGTATCTATATACTCATTTAAACTCTTAGGAGACTGGTGATTACCTGCCCTGTTAACTTCTAGATGAAGGCTAGTTAGAAGTTAAACCCTTGTGTAGCAGCTGGAAAACTCAGGGCTTTTCGTGTATAGTTTAATCCTTTCTAGGAAAAAGCTGGGAATGGGGCTTTGTTCCCTACTCACCCTGTGCCAAACCAAGGGCAAGAGGCATGGGAAGTGCTTGAGTGCCCATTTAAAGCTGCCTCTGTTCTCTGCCATCCCAGGAGACTAGTAAATGCTGGGTCCTATAAGCTTCTAGAAGTAAGCAAGTTAGGAATCAATTCCTCTGGTAGCAACTGTAAAACTTGGGACACTAGATGTGTGGTCCAGACCCTTCACTTCTTAGGAAGAAGCCAAAAGATGGGGATTCTCCCTTGATTGCATAACGTGCTAAGAATGGGGTTTATGTTAAGAATATGTCTCACCGTTTCCAACTTCTTTTGAAAAGGTAATGTTTTCGGTTAACCAGTGTACAGTGTCTCTTAACTGGTTTCTTTTAACTAGTCCTTTTTTCTCAGAAGGAATGAATCCATATGAAGCTGTTTATTTGCTGCATGTCTGCATGGAGAGAGAGTTCTGAGCTTCCTTTTCTATTATCTTGCTAAAGTAACCAAAATGTTTGTATTTCCATAATATTCTGAAATTTAAAAAAAAAATTAAAATAAGACAAAATAGAAAATTCTCCTATGGTAATTTTTGACCTCAGAAAGACATTGCAAATACTACCTTGTTAGGTGTCCATTATTTGAATTCCTATAA
Source organism: Galagoides demidoff (assembly GCA_963574575.1). Taxonomy (NCBI): domain Eukaryota; kingdom Metazoa; phylum Chordata; class Mammalia; order Primates; family Galagidae; genus Galagoides; species Galagoides demidoff. The sequence continues at coordinate 18,120 of CAUYQV010021148.1, forward strand.
ATTTCTTGAAGATTTATCTTGAGGCATAGTAAATTTACCTGGCATAGTAAATTTACAATTTTGCCTTTTGCGATCTTCCTTTGAGGTCTCTTGCTTTTTAAGACTTTTTAGTTGGAACAGGAAGAGTGCTTAGTGACTAATTATTCCCCCCTATGGAGGCAAGATCCTAGTGTGTTTTCTATGTAATACCCTATAAATCTTGAGGTTTTCCAGTTTGCCTGTATGGACAGGGACAACTGTATGAGTGCCCAAAACTGTTATCTATAATTTTTTTCTGATAGTTCTTTCCTTGGCCTCAGGTAGTTTTCTCACATGTAAACACTAATCTATACTGAGCTGAACTCTCAAAGTTAACCTTCTGTAGATCTTCTGAGTTTTCTCTACATGCAGATTTCTTCTCTCCTCTGTTTTGTCCTATGAACTCTTAAGTTTCTGGTCTCCATGGGCTCTCAATTGTCTACCCCTTAGGGTGTCTGCTAGATGTTACCTGGGTTCCCTGCCTGCACCATGACCTGGAAACTCTCTCCATTCCGTAAGCTTGGGCAATTGTATGACTCGTCTTGCTTGTATCCCCTTTATCACATACCACTGTTCTTCATTTTTGATCTCTAGTGTCCTATAAATTATTGTTTCATTAAACAATCCACTTTTTTTTTTTTGCTATCTATTTTGCTGTTGTTGTTGTTTCAAGCAGGAGGGTAAATATGGTCCCTGTTACTCCATCTCAGCCAGAAGCACAGTGTTGTGTCACTTGATTCTGGTTTATATGTTAAGTATGTGATCAGCAAAGCAATTGGCATTGGGGAGGAGTAAGGAAATGATATGGTATTCAGGAGAAAAGTAGCTTCATGAAAATTGCAAATAAAATATAAATGCAACTTTGCTTGTTTTTTTAAATCAGGAAAATACTTATGAAATTATCAAAAATGCTTTGTTTTTTAGGCTATTATCATAGATTAAGTAGCTTAAAGATGATGGAAGGGAAAAATGAAATAACAGGATAAAAAGAGAGTAAGTTAAAAGATTATAGGTACAGAAATAGCTTGGGAAGTGAATAAATGTGTTTTTGAAATTTGAAATTGCAGTAGGAAAGCTTGAAGGAGGGATTATGTTTAAAATGTTTTTTGTTGTTTTATGAAGAAAACATAAATGCAAATGCCCCCGGGAGGTCACCAGTTCTCAGGGAGATGGGCTGAGTATCCATAAGAGGAGTAGGGCTGGCAGAAAGGAAAAAATTCTCAATTTTAAGTAGATATTAATGAGCAAAAAGGGTGCTTTGTGGCTCCTCATTCTGATTGATTAAACCCAATAGCATATAGGAATACTTAGTGGCTTCTGATTTCATTGAAGCTGCATGATTATTTTTCCTCTACGTATTAGCACATTAAACTCTTGATAGAGTATTTCTGAGTATTTGGAAACAATGAGGGAAAACAGAACAGAGATTTGGCCACTCTTGTTCTGAAAGGGAAACTTAGAACTTCTTTTGGTCTTTGGGAGACACTATGCGGATCTCTTCTTTCTCTAAACCATCTTCTCTGAATAATTGACTGGAAGAATGAAAAAAATTTCTCTCGAATATATCCGGCACCATCCCAAACTGCTATGGTAAAATAGGTTTCTCTGTCAAGAACAGACATACGACCAACTCTATAAAGATATCAGAGAAGCATATATTCTTCAAGATGATGGTGGACATTAAAGAAAAATCAAACCAGGCAGGTCTGAAGGCATTTTTACATTACAAAGTTATTCCCATTTGCCTTACAGAACAGTAATGACCTTATTAGCCCTTGATGAAGGAAGGCCCTCATTTGGCCTATTTCCCACGTTTTATCAAATGGACTTACACGTTATGTTTAGATCTCTGATTTGAATCAATTCTCAAAGTTTTCCATGTAACAATGCCTGGTATTATTTGAAAAAAGTGTCAGTTTCATTCTTGAGTGAGGTGACAATCTCTGCCTCTTCAATAACAATTATACTTTCCATAGAAATTGAAATATGGAACAGCATCTTTTAATGTATGTGTATGTATGTATCAAAATGTAATAGCGAAATAGACTTTAGAATCTATGAATTTATATGAATTCTGACCCATGAAAAGGTTTAAGAAATTCATTTTAACAGATTCAATCAAAATTTTGTCACAAGAGAGGGAGGAAATGCTGAGCTTACCACTTACAATAATCATTTGTTCCCACACATTTCTTGAGGGGCTATTATCTGCCAGCCTTTGTTATCTACCCTCAAGAATCTTGAGTAAGCAATTATGAGATGTGTTTTGTTCCACACTATCAACTGGATTTTCAAAAAACAATATTCCTTTTTCTTTTGATTGCAGTTTGTGAAGGGCAGTGGTAGGGAGGTGTGCCTGTACTTTGGTACTCAGGGATTTTAAGAACCCTATAATTTTATAACTTTGTGTTACAAATTCTATGGAAGCTTATTCATAAATAGCAAGGCAGTAAAAGGTCATTTCTATACATTTTTTTGCATCTTAGTGTCATTTTTACCTAATATTGGAGAAACTGACTTCTGTATCTTATTATTCTGAACTTTCAATTTCCTGTGTAAAGTAAGGCCTTCATAGCAGAACCTCCACCAATCTTGCAAAGTTCTGTGATAACCATGACTATTTTGATATTTCTCTCATCCTAGAAATTTTACAAGACTGACTGCTGTTATGAAATCCAAAGCTAACCCTTTGGCTGTGCCTAGTTACTGAGCCAGACTTGACATTTGCTTCTGCTCAGGAAAAATACTTTAGCTGCCAAACCAATATCTCTGCACAGTAAGAAGCAAATATCATGGAAATGAAATAAATACTTCCTAAAATGATTTTCAAAATATGAGCATAGAAGAACGGAAACTCTTCTTTCTTGAGATAGTCAGAAAAGGTCAACCCTTGCTACTTCTCAGTACTGGGAGAGAAACACCACCCTGAACACAGGGGAGAAATCTGTGTGTGTGTGTGTGTGTGAAGAGGGGACTCCAAATCCAGGTTCCCTTCCGTGGTGTGGTGCATATGGTACCCATTCCAGGCTGTAGAAATCAGTCCTTAAGATATCACCCCCTAGCAACACACTCTCTTAGAACTCTGTTTGGAAAACAAATTAACTCCTTGTCATGTTAGTATCTCATTCTCCCATGTTATATGTTTTCTATGGATGCAGTATTTTTTCTGTGACTCCATGGGTAGCTCCAGGGCCTCATTTTCAGTTTTGTCTTCTGTAAGTTTTGGTCTTATATCTCCTTCAGTCAGAAAGGCCCTCCTCATAAAATCGTCTACTAAACTACTCATTTTTTTTCTTTAGAGCAGATATTTCTCTAGATTCCCTTATATCTACACTGTTCACTTCTCTTCCTATAAGGCCTGAACCTTTGAAATCATCTAATCCATCCCTTTTCCTTTCACCCTTCATATCAAGTAAACTACTAAGGTGTACCCTAAATTCTTTCTCAGAGTCTCCCAATTGTACTATTTTCTTTCCATTCAGCACTGTCACTACTGAGTGCCTTTTCATTAACTTGGATCAAGTCTCCACACTTGATCAGACTATTGATCACAACTCTAGGAATCTTTCCTCTGGCTTCTCCTTTGAATTGTGGGTTTTGTTTGTCTCCTTAGCCCCAGTTCCATCCATCCCCCTTTCCTTCACACTCAGCTTCTAAGGTGTGGTCACTCTCCACGCCTGACATCTGCCCCCTCCTCTGTCAGAGGGGAACTTAGATTCCACTTTCCATATAGTTTCTGTACGAATATATTTTAAATGCTGTGTTTCGGCTGTCAATTCCTTGCTCATTAACTTTTAATAACTCCTCTTCGTCTACAGCATAAAGTCCAAGCTCTTTAAACTGATACTTACCACCCTCTAATAACATGGCCTCTGTATACCATCTAGATTTAACTCCCATTGCTCCCAACTTAAAACTTATATTTTAAAAACTGACCTCTCAGGCATAAAATGTGAATTTAGTCTCCAGATCTCTGTAAATGCTAGGCTGCCTCCCTAAGACACTGTTCTCATTCTTTTCCACTTAACTGAGTCCTGATATCCGTCAGGGCTCATGTTAGGCCTTCTGGTTTCAAAAAAACTGACTTCATTTGTCCGAACACACAGTAATCTGCCCATTACACTCTCCTGTCCCACTTACTGACTCTCTCATGTTGGCCCTTATGATTTGCTACCTTTTAATTTTCTTTTTTTAATTTTCTTTTTTAATAGACACATAAAAGTATATGTATTTATTGTGTACAACCTGATGTTTTAAAAGTATATATGTATTGTGGAAAGATGAAATCTAGCTAATTAACACATGTATTCTTTCACATAGTTACCATTTTGTGGTGAGAACACTTAATATCTACTCTCAGCATTTTTCAGAATATAATACAGTGAGCTTTGAATTATTATTTGGCTTACAATTTTTTGACTTTACAATGAGTTCATTGGGATGTAACTACATTGTCAGTCAAGGAACATCTGTGTTATTAACTAGTCACCATGTTATGCAATAGATCTCTTGAACTTACTCCTTTTGTATCCTTGGACCAACATCTCCCCAAATCTCCCTTCCACTGTCCCAGCCCCTGGTAACCACCTTTTACTTTCTACTTCTATGAGATCAACTTTTTAATATTCTCTATGTGAGTTAGACCATGTGGTATTTGTCTTTCTGTGCCTGGCTTATTTCATTTAACATAATGTCTTCCAGGTTGTCATAAATGACACCAGGTCTCTTCTTTGTTATGCCTGAATAGTCTTCAGTATTCCGTTGTGTATCTATACCACATTTTCCTTATTTATTCATCTGTTGATGAACACTTAGACTGACTCCATATCTTGTCTACTGTGAGTAGTGCTGCAGTGAACATGCAGGTGCAGATACCTCTTTGCTGTACTGATTTCACTTCCTTTGGCTATGTACCCCCTAATGGGATTGATGGATCATATGGTAGTTCTATTTATAATTTTTGGAGGAACCTCTGTACTGTTTTCAATAATGGCTATACTAACTTACATTACCACCAACTGTATGCAGAGATTCTCTGTACTCCATATTCTCACCAACAATTGTCTTTTGTTCTTTTTTTTAATAGACCTCGTCACACACATGAGATAATAGCATGTTGTGGCTTTAATTTGCATTTCCTTGATGATTAGTGATCTTGATTATTTTTTTCATATGTCTGGTGGCTGCTCATATGTCTTCTTTTGAGAAAATATTTTTAAAATTTGATAGTTTTCTTGCTGTTGAATTAAGTCATTAATACATTTTGGATATTAACCCTCATCAAGTGTATAGTTTGCAAGTATTTTCTCCCATTCTTTGAGTTGTCTCTTCACTGTGTTTATATACCTTTGCTGTGCCAAAGCTTTTCACTTTGGGGTAATCCCATTTGTCTATTTTTGCTTTTACTGCCTATGCTTTTGGTGTCATATTCAAAAAATTATTACCCAGACCAATGTCATAGAACTTTCCTCTTTGGTTTCGTCTAGTAGTTTCATAGTTTCAGGGCACACATTCAAGATTTATTTATTTATTTACTTACTTATTTAGACAGAATCTCACTTTTTGTCACCCTTGGTAGAGTGCCGTGGTGTCATATCTCACAGTAACCTCAAACTCGAGCATAAGCGATCCTCTTGTCTCTTAATTTTTATTATTAGTAGAGAGGGTGTCTCACTTTTGCTCAGGCTGTTCTCGAACTCATGAGCTCAAGCGATCTACCTGCCTCGGCCTCCCAGAGTGCTAGGATTATAGACGTGAGCCACCATACCTGGCCATAAAGTTTTAGATCAATTTTTGAGTTGATTATTGTATATGGAGTCAAGTAAGGATCTAATTTCGCTCTTCTGTGTATGGATATCCAGTTTTGCCAACACTATTTATTGAAGAGACTATTGTTTCCCTTTTGTGTCTTTTTGCCACATTTGTTGATAATCACCTGGCTATAAATGTGTGCATTTATTTCTGGGCACTCTATTCTGTTCTGTTGCTCTATGTTTATCTGTTTTTACACTAGTACCATGCTGTTTTGATTACCACTACACAGAGCTTTGTAGTGTATTTTGAAGTGAGGTAGTGTGATGCCTCCAGCTTTGTTCTTTATCCTCAAGAGCTCAAGATTGTTTTAGCTGTTTGAGTCTTCTCTGGTTTTATATGAATTTTAGGATTATTTTTTTCTACTTCTATAAAGAATGTTATTGGTATTTTGATAATAGTTACATTAAATCTGTAAATTGCTTTGGGTAGTATGGATATTTTAACAATATTAATAATTCCAATCCATGAGCACAGTGTATCTTTCCATTTATTTGTGTGTTCTTTAATGTATTTCATCATGTTTTATAGTTTTCAGTATTAAAGTCTTATTCCTGATAGGTTAGACTTATTCCTAAGTATTAATTTTTTGATCTGTATTATAAATTAATTATTTCTTGATTTCTTTATTCAGATAGTTTGCTGTATGGACACACTACTGATTTTTGTATGTTAATTTTTGTAATTGCTACTTTATTGAATTTATTTATTAGTTCTAACAATTTTTCTTTTTCTTTCTTTTATTTTTTTTTTTTTGAGACAGAGTCTCCCTATGTCACCCTCAGTAGAGTGCTATGGCACCACAGCTCACAGCAACCTTAAACTCCTGGGCTAAAGTAATTCTCTTGCCTCAGCCTCCCAAGTAGCTGTGACTATAGGCACCCACCACAATGCCTGGCTGTTTTTGGTTGTAGTTGTCATTGTTTTTTGGCAAGCCCAGGCTAGGTCCGAACCCACCAGCTCTGATGTATGTGGCTGGTGCCCCAGCTGCTGAGCTACAGGTGCCAAGCTCTCTAGTTTTTAGTTTTTCTTGTGACGTCTTTAGGGTTTTCTATATATAAGGTTATGTTGTCATCTACAAACCAGGACAATTTAATATTTTCCTTTCAGATTTAGATGCCTTTTATTTCTTTTTCTTGCCTAACTGTTTGGCAAGGACTTTCAGTACTATGTTGAATAGAAGTGGTAAGAGTAAACGTCCTTGCCTTCTACCAGATTTTAGAGGAAAAGCTTTCAACTTTTCCCCCTTGAGTATGATGTTCACAATTCGTTTGTCATACACGGCCTTTTTATCTTGAGATACATTCATGTATACCTAATTTATTGAGGGTAAATTTTTTAATTGTGAAATGGTGTTAAATTTTGTCAAATATTCTTTCTGAGTCTATTGAAATAATCATCATGGTTTTTGTCCTTCATTCTATTACATTTAATAGACCTCCCTTATTCACATATATGGGAGCCATGTTCCAAGACCCCAGTTGGATGCCTGAAACCATGGATAGATAGCACTGAACCTGGTTGTTTTATTCATATCTTCCCCCTATAAATTTAGTGCCATTTCTATCTTAACTAAACACTTGTCATGCATTATGAGGGTGCTGACTTTTGCAGTTTGAAGTGAAATAGCAAAACTAGCTTCAATTTCTTTTTCCTTCTTTGCAGTTTCACAAACAGAAGATTCATTCTTACCATAGACCTTAGCAACCTCAACATGTTCTTTTTTCCTTATTAAGTTGAGAACTTTCATCTATTCAAATAAAGGAAGGATTTAATGCCTTCTCTTGGGCATACCCAAATTTCTGGCATCACTATTCTTGACTCTGGGGCCATTACTAAGTAAATTAAGGCTTCTTGAACATAAGCAGTACAGTGCCATTTGATGTGACAACTGAGATGAATATTAAGTGACTAGCAATGAATAGATACTGTGTAGCTGGGCAAAGGGATGATTGGTGTCCTGGGCAGGACAATGCAGATAGTATGAGATTTCATCATGCTACTCAGAACACTGTGTAATTTAAAACTTATGAGTTGTTTATTTCCATAATTTTTTCATTTAACATTTTTGGCCATAGTTAATTCTGGGTAACTGAAACTATAAAAGTGAAACTTTAAGTAAGTGGGAGGGAGAGTACTTCTTTAATTTGTATAAATGAACTATCTTTGCATTTCTGTGATGAATCCCACTTAATCAGGGTGAATGATATTTTCAATGTGGTTTTGAATTTGGTTTCTGTTATTTTGTTGAACACTTTGCATCTGTGTTCAATAGGAATATTAGGTTGTAGTTTTATCTTTTTGTAGCATTCTTATCTGGTTTTGGTATTAGGGTAATACTGGCCTGAGTTTAGAAGTATCTCTCCTCTTCAATTTTTTGGAAATATTTGTGAAAAACTGGTATTAGTTCTTCTTTAAATGCTCCCTAGAATTCAGCAGTAAAACCATCAGCTCCTTAGCTTTTCTTTGCTGGGAAACTTTTCAATACTTATCTGATCTCCTTACTCATTATTGGTCTCTTTAGATTTTCTATTTCTTCATAGTTTATTCTTGGTAGGTCATATATATCAAATAATTTATCCATTTCTTCTAGGTTATTGAATTTTTTTGACATATCTTTGTTCATGATAGTCTCATAATTCTTCATATTTCTGTTGTATCAGTTGTAATGTCTTTTTCATTTCCAATTTATTTGAGTCTTCACTCTTTTTTTCTTAGTCTAGCTAAAAGTTTTCATCTAACTTTTCAACAGAGAACTCTTCACTTTATTGATCTTTTGTATTATTTTCCAGTATATTTTATATACTTCTTCAATTCTTATTTTCTTTTTTCTGCTAAATTTGAGCTTAGTTTGTTCTTGTTTTCCTAGTTCTGTTAGGTATAGTACAACAAAAGGTTATTTGTGATCTTTCTTCGTCATCTTTTTTTTTTTTTTTGAGACAATCTCACTTGGTCATCCTTGGTAGAGTGCCATGGCATCTTAGCTCACAGCAAACTCAAATTCTTAGATTGAAGTGATCCTCTTGTCTCAGCCTCCCAAGTAGCTGGGACTATAGGCACCTGCCACAATGCCTGGCTATTTTTTTCTTTTAGAGACAGGGTCTTGCTCTTGCTCAGAGCTGGTCTTGATTCTGTGAGTTCAGCCCAAGTGCCCATTGACCCACGAATGGATTAATAAATTGTGGTATATGTACACCATGGAATATTATGCAGCCCTAAATAAAGATGTAGACTTTACCTCCTTCACGTTTACATGGATGGAGCTAAAAAATATTCTTCTAAGCAAAGTATCTCAAGAATGGAAGAAAAAGTATCCAATGTACTCAGCCCTAATATGAAACTAATTTATAGTTTTCATAGGAAAGCTATAACCCAATTATAGCCCAAGAATATAGGGAAAGCAGAGAGGGAGGGGAGGGGAAGGGGGAAGATGGGTGGAGGGAGGGTGATTGGTGGGATCACACCTATGGTTCATCTTATAAAGGTATATGTGAATCTTTCTAAATGTAGAATGTCTCAACACAATAACTAAGAAAATGACATGAAGGCTATGTTAACCAGTTTGATGAAAATACTTCAAATTATATATAAAAATAGCACATTGTACCCAATGACAGTATTAATGTACATAGCTATGATTTAATAAATAAATAAATAAATAAAATAAATTTTTAAATTTCTCTTTTAATCTCTTCATTAACCCCTTGGTGGTTTAAGAGTATGTTTTCAATTTCCATATATTTGTGAATTTTCTGAAGTACTTTATGTTATTGATTTCTAGTTTTACGTCCTTGTGATCAGAAAAGATTATTGATACTTCAATATTTTTAAATGCTATGGTTTAAATGTTTGTCCCCTCAAAAATTCTTGTTGAAATTTAATTGCCATTGTAACATTATTAAGAAGTGAGACCTCTAAGAAGTCACTAGGACATCAGGGCTTCACCCTCCTGAATGGATTAATGCCATCATCATGGGAGTAGGTTTGTTATTAAAAGAATGGATTCCATATAAAAGGACAACTTTGGCTCCTTTTGTCTCTATCACCCTATCTTTTTTGCCCTTTTACCTGGGATGATGCAGCAAGAAAGCTTTTGCCATTTATGGCCCCTTCATCATTGATCTTGGACTTTCCAGCCTCCAGAACTATGAGTCAGTAAATTTATCTTCGTTATAAATTAGCCAGTCTGTGCTATTGTTATAGTAGCATGAAACAGGGTAAGATATTAAATTTGTTGAGATTTGCACTTGATCTTAGCCAAAAGGCTGAGAAGCGATTATTTGTTGAGATTTGTTTTGTGGCCTAACATGATTTCTCCTGGAGAATGTTCCATGTGCAGTTGAAAGAATGTATATTCTACAACTGTAGAACATTCTATATATATTCATAGATCCATTTTGTCTAAAGTGTAGTTTAAGATGATGTTTCCTTATTGATTTTCTGTCTGGATGATCTGTCCATTGCTGAAAGTGGAGTGGTGAAATCTCCTACTATTAATGTATTATAGTCTATCTTACCTTTCAGAATTATCAATATTTGTTTTATATATGTAGGTACTCTCATGTTAGATGCATGTATTTTTTTATAACTGTTATATCCCCTTGTGGAATTGACCTCTTTATTATCATTATATAATTACCTTTTTTTCTCTTTTTAGTTTTTGACTTGAAGTGCATTTTAACTGACATAAATATAACTACCCCTTCCTCTTTTGATTTCCATTTACATGGGATTGCTTTTTTCCGTCTCTCCACTTTCAGACTAAGTATGTCTTCACAAAGGGAGCAGATATGTCTTTTTTTCTATCCATTCAACAATTATATTTTTTGATTAGAGAATTAATGCATTTGCATTCAAGGTAACTCTTAATAGGTAAAAAACCTGCTATTGCCATTTTGTTATTTGTTTTTTAGTTGCTTTCTAGACCCTTTGTTTCCTTCTTCCTCTGTCTGCTCTAGATGTCTTTCTTTGTGGTTAAATGATTTTACTCTAATATTACATTTTGATTCTTTGCTTTTTTAAGTTTTGAGTGTCTAACTAACCTATTCAATGAGAATTAGATGATGCTTATGCTAGTTGTGGGAGACACGCTAAGGTGCTCTGAAAGCTTTCACAAGTCCTGGAAATCTCTCAGGTGATGGGTTCCTCCTCCACTCCCCAATCTTTAATCTATATTTCAACTGTTAGGTTTAACTCTTGCTTGGGGCAAGTGGCATCAAAGAGGATCACTATTCATGACAAATGTATTTTCTCTACTCTCTTGTTCAATGTTACCACTGAACATGAGAAAATTAGGGATGGAAAAACTGAATATCCACATGCAGAAGAATGAAGTTGGACCCCCTACCTTACACTGCACAAAAATTAACTCAAAGTGGATCAAAGACTTAAAACCATAAAACTTTTTGGAGAAAACATAGATATAAATATTCATGACTTGGGTAAGGCAATGACTTTTTTAAAATATGACATCAAAAGGACAAGCATCCAATGAAAAAATAGATAAATTTAATTTCATTAAAATTGAAAACTTTTACTCTTTAAAGGACATTGTCAGGAAAGTGAAAAGGTAACCCATAAGATAATTGAAAATGCCACAAGTTATATCTGATAAAAGATCTAGTATCCATAATGTATAAAAATGTTTTACAACTTGATAGGAAAAAGACAAATTACTTACATTTTAAGAGAGCAAAAATGTGCATAGGTGTTCTCCAAAGAAATGCAGATAGAATGAGCACAAGAAAAAGTTACTCAACACCATTAGTGTTAGGGTTTGATTCAAACAAATGTGAATCAAAACTACAGTGAAATACTACTTTATATTCACTAGTATGTTATAGTAAAATATAGTTGAGGAGGATGTAGAAAAATTAGAGCCTCATATATTACTGTTAGAAATATAAAATGGTACAGTCATTTTTAAAAACAGTTTTGTAGTTCCTCAAAAAGTTAAATATGGAATTACCTATCATATTATCTAGCAACTTCACTCTCACACTTTTCATTTCTCTTGAATATGAACCTATGTCCACACAAAAACTTGTATAGTTGTTCCTCTGTATTCACAAGGGATTGATTCCAGGACCACCCCTGCCCAGATACCAAAATCCCAGGGTGCTCAAGTCCATGATATAAATGGTACAGAATTTACATGTAACCTATGCACATCCTCCTGTATACTTTAAATCATCTCTCGATTACTTACAACATCTAATATAATGTAAATGCTGTGGTAATAGTTTTATACTGTGTATTTTTAGTTGTATTATTTTTTATTTGGCAGTTATTTTTTTCCTTTTTGAACATTTTCAATCAGTGGTTGGTTGATCTAAAGATCCAGAACCTGGGGATAAAAAAGGCTAACTGTACACAAATGTTTATTACAAAATTATTCGCAATAACCTCCAAAAGAAACAATCCAAATGTCTAGCAATTGATAAATGTGTTAAAAATAATATATATCCATACAATGGAGTACTATTCACCAATAAAAAGGAATGACATAATGACATATGCTACAATGTTAATCAACCTAAACAAATTAAAACAAAGTGAAAGTAATCAGACAAAAAAGGCTGTGTATTGTGTTACTCCCTTTGCTTGAAAGTAGGGAGAAAATAAATTAGTCGTTTCCAAGGGCTGAGGAGAAAGGAATATGGAAGGACTGCCATAGGTACAGGATTTCTTTTGGTGTGACAAAAGTGTTGCATAAGTAGATACTGGTGATGATTATACAACTTTGCAAATATACTAAAAATCACTACACTGTATACTGTAAGAGGGGAAATTTCATAGTATATGAATTTATTTCAATAAAATAAATTTAACATAGTCTTGATCATGTCTAACCAAAGAGCTCCACTTCCTCTTACCTTCCATCAACAATCCCCCATCCACCCAAGTTCTTGCCACATCAAAATTATTTTTCTATTTATATTTTTGCTTTTATTCTTAAAGTCACAACATAATAGTTTCTTTGAAATTTAGTGGTTTTCTTTAGCACTTCACCTATAGGCACAAAACCCATGCCTATCCTCTGTATTTCAGGATGCAGATGCAAAGGTTTTAGACACTAATATATTGTTCATGAATTGAAAAGAATGGATTTTTAAAAAGTGGAGATAAAGTCAGAGTATTCCACTTTAGTGGACAACTCTGTGCTTTATAAGGATTTATTCTCTGTGGTATTAAAAATATTTAAATTTCTAATTACATTCATAAACATTATTAATTTTTTTTAATTTCTTCTCATCTTTGAAATAGGAGAAGAGGTACATAGTGTTATTGATTAGAACCCTAATGGTGATGTACATGTTTCTCATGCTGTTAATGGTAAGACAGTATCCTTTTATAAATGGAGTAAATCTGTATAGCCCTAACTTCCTCAGCCTTGGTAGATATCATAAATCATACTTACATTGCACTCTAGGCTTCATCTTCCTTATGAAAAGAGGTAGCAAAGCCATGCTAACTTTATTATGAGTGGACAGACAAAATCACAATTGAACCAGAAAGAGAAAGGGAAATGGGACAGTGATTCATAGGGAGTAGTTTTCTTCTTGTGATTCGTATTGTTCAATCAAGGACAAATGGACAGCACCTGAGTAGATTGATCTGTGCTAGTGATAAACCAGAAATCTTTGCAGCCTAAGCAGTGGCAAATAACCTTCTCAAACTACAAGTTGCTTCGTTTATTTTTTGTTAGAAAAATCCAACAAAATAAAATTTCCATTTATTGTTGGACAACATTGTTTTACATATACATCAAACAGGCCAAATAATAATAATAAAATAATAATAAGCAACTTCATAGACTAAACAAGGACAAAAAATGAAATCTTTTATTTTCAGCTTTTTTAACCAGCTACTTACAGTACTAAGTACATACATGAAAAAATTACTGGAATGCTCAGAATAAGATTTCTTTTTGTTACTGTTTTTGCTTTTTACACAAGTTTTTATTTTTCTCCTTTGAGTTTATAATGTGGTTGCATCACAAGTAAAGTCAGAGTCAGAAGTAGGACAGAGAACACTGTGAAGGTTATTTTGATTGTCCAACCTTATTTCATTTTTTATTTTTTATCAAAATCTGATTTTTGTTTTCAGAATAAACATTTCAACTTTGCTGTAATATGGCTTTGCTCAATCAGCTTATTCAGTCAAGTTGACAGGACAATGTGGAAAGGAAATTTCTAGGACTCTTAGAGGAGTCCAAACCTATTTCTGGGGTTGTCCCCTTGTCATTTAAGGGTAATGCCATGTCAGCTTGTCAAGGATCTGTGGTTCCACTGTCCAGCATGTCTGGATTCCTCTACCAAACTTCTTAGTTTTAGATCAAGCATAGATTTTGAGCCAGTTCCTAAATATTTTGGACACTGCAATCTACTTTATCCAACCTTCATCTTCTCTTCCTCCCCATCATTTTTTCACCTGGCTCATACAACTGCATGAGGCTGGTTCAAACACGTCTTTCCCATTCAGCAGCAATAAGCCTTCTTACTCTGGAATCTGGCTCGGGGTGGCGAAGTCCAGGCAGATTTGGTTAAACAATAAGTTCCTATCCCTTTACTCTAGACAAGTCTAAGCTCACGATACTCAGCCTTTAGTCAGCATCACCAAGTAAGGGAGTGGAGTGTGGACAGACTTCCTAAAACACAGATTGCTAAGCCCCATTTCCAGGGGTTCTGGTCCATTGGGTCTGGGGAAGGGACTGTGAGTTTACATTCTAAGCTATTCCTGAGTTGTGGTGTTGCTGTTGGCCAGGGATCACACTTTGGAAACCTCTGCCCTAGGATTTTTCCATTTGGGTTTTTTTTTGCATTTGTTAAATGTGGTCACAATTAATTCAAATATATGAGGCTGCGTTGTACTGCTTAAGTGATATTGAATTGCTTGTTTTCTCACTAAGCACTACAGTTCAGTAATTTAAAAATCTTAGTAAACTCTCTTAATTTGGTGAAAATACACAGTATGTTTTAGTGATAAGGCCAAGTCAGCCAGAACATAGATATTTAAGTCTGTTAATATTTCTGCATCATTTCTTCTGCCTTTTACTCTTTCATTTTATTCCTGCCTCCCTCCCTTCCTCCTTCTCTCCCTTTGTTCTTCAAATATTTACTTAGAGGCTGCTCTATACTGTACCATAAAGTAAGCCCTAGGCTACAGAGATAAATTAACAAGGGATAAATAAGTAAGTTTTCAGTCAATTCAGAGGAGACAGACATGAAAAGATGTGAATATAGTCATTTTCCATATAATGCTGTTTTGATCAACAATGGACCACACACAGGACAATGACCCCATAAGATTATAATACTCTGTGCTTACTGTACCTTTTCTATGTTTAGATATATTTAAATATACACACACTTAACATTCTGTTAAATTTGCTTACAGTGCTCAGTAGAGTAATAGACTGTGTAGGTTTATAGCCTAGAAACAATAGGCTATACCATGTGGCTTAGGTGTGTAGGCTGGTCCAGCTAGGTTTGCGTGAGTGTGAGCTATGATATTTGTACACCAATGAAATCACCTAACAGTGCATTTCTTAATACATATCCCTGTTAAGCTCTCATGACTGTACAATGGCATGTACCAAGGGCTATGTTAGAAGTATCTATGTGTACAGGGAGCAGGGCATGAGCTACAGGGGGTCAGGTGCGATGTCAGGAAAGATATTGCAGACTCAGAACTGAAGAGCCAACATGGGCTCTGTAGCCTAACTAGAAAAAATGGGATTTATATTCACATTAATGCTACAGTGTTGCTTTCGTTTTGTCTTTCTCTTCCTCCTTTACTGACCAGTTTAAAGTGCAGTAAGGACTCAGTTGGACAGCACACGTGAGGGGAAGGTCTTTTCCAGGAAGGGCCACCTTCTGGCCATCCTTTCTGGAGCACCTAGGGCTGGAGCAATCACATAGTGCTCACCTCTGAAAATAATGTCCTTCCAGGATGTCCTGAAAATCTAAGCCAGGCCACCTGCCTAGAATCCTTTCTCATGTTTATAAAATGAATGCATATGTTCAGACTTCTATAAGAGGTGGTGAGAGGTGTGCCTTGAGGACTGGATGGTCATTAGGCATCAGAATTTAGAAGGACAAGGCCAGTACAGCACAGTTTTTAAGGACATGGTCCTGCACTTACTGTTTGAGAACCACGGCCTAGTTCTTCCACTTACCGCCTGTGTGATTTTGCCAAAGATCTCAACACCACTGAGCCTCCATTTTCTCAACAGTAACCTTGAAATATAATATAAAATTTTAATGAAGATAAAAGAAGATACTGAACGAAAAGCGTTTGGCATATTGTAAATACAGGTTACTAAAAGAAGAGAAACTAGACGCAAAGAATAAAAGTGTCCGTTATAAATGCAGTTTAATCGATCTTGAGGTCATATGGAAAGTTGTAGTAATCTGCCAGTACTAGAAGGAGTTAGATGTGTTAGAAGGAGCTGTTTTAAAATTCTGAACTATTTGAGACAAATTTATCTTCAATCCAGGAGAACTACAACTCTATCAGGGTGTCAACTGATTAGTACATTGGGAAAAGCTCATGAAGACAACTCAGCCTTTGTTTCTTTGTGGTGGCTTGGGTCCAGCTAGGACCCTGAACTCACAGCATCAATGAAAACCTGGTTGAAACTTTTTAATAATTATTGAGAAAAGAAATTACTTTTGTTTCAGGAAGATAAACACACTGACGCTAAGTTTTGAAAACTGAGAAATTTCACAGTAATAAATAATACTTTTAGTTTAAAAGAAAAGCAAACAGAATCTCCTAAGGACCAAAAGTCTATACCTTGCCCAAAGAAATTACAAGTGTTGATTCTTGTCTTAATGGCAGAGATCATCTG
This sequence comes from Galagoides demidoff, assembly GCA_963574575.1. Taxonomy (NCBI): domain Eukaryota; kingdom Metazoa; phylum Chordata; class Mammalia; order Primates; family Galagidae; genus Galagoides; species Galagoides demidoff. The sequence goes on from CAUYQV010021148.1 coordinate 34,804, forward strand.
ACTCTACTATCTTAAAGGATCTTTAATTTAGAACATTCATACATATGATTTTTCTGGTTTCTTTTTACAAATACAAGCATTCTTATAATCCTCAAAAAAGATAAATTAAAAGTAAATCTACTTGAGCCAAGAGCCACTTGCTGTGTGCCAGGCACTAAGCTGAGCCTTTGCAAATGTGAGCCTCAAGGAATCTTTACAGCTTAATGGTAACTATCCGTTTTCAGATAAGAAATATAAAGAATTGAGGCTCAGCAGGATTTGTCACTTGTCCAAGGCTTTCATCTACCAGTCAGCTGGTAAATGACAAAGCAGGGATCTGAACCCAGTTTCTGGGCAAGTGCATGGCTTAACTATTATGCTCTGCTGTCTCGTTGGCTGGTTTCAGCGTCTGTGGTAGATCATCAAATTCCGGAATAACCTCTTATGGCCTGTTGCTGGTCACTAAACAAGATATGTCTGCAGCTTATGTCATGTTAGCAAGATGCCCCCAAGTCACTGCCTAGAGGTGTGTCACTACCACTCAAGCAGGGCCTGGAGATCCCCGGGCCTCACACAGATGCCAGTGGGAGGCTGGGGTTCAGGGTGGTCTCTCTGTGCCAGGGTTGGCCCCAGTTTGAAATGGTTTCTTCTCCATCTCCTCTGTCATAAAGACTGACCTATTGGGACCTTAGGAAGAGGCTCTGGGCCGATTAACAGCAGGAAGGACTTTGCTTCAAGCCATCGTAGGTGTCTTCACATTTTCTTCTTCAGATGCTTCCAGAAAGACCCATTTTAGGAAGGAAAGCGATATTTTCTGATCCAAACAGATTTTAAAATAATACTTTGAATTCTTCCTTTGAAACTTAGAGCCTTTTTCCTCACTGGGCAAATTGAGTTTCTAGTACTCTAATAGTCTATAAGGAGCTGATGAGAAAGTGCTGGGGCCAAACCTGGCCCTCTTTTGCCCTCTTGTGGCTGAGAGTTCCCAGTGAAATAGGCCCAGGTGGCCCAGGCCTGTGTGGTGGGAACTGAGGCTTCAGTCAGGCTTGTGTGGACCTCAGAGACAGCCAGACAAGCTTGTCATTGGTTGGTTGACTCATTCATTGATTTGTATTTTATTTTATTTTTTTGAGACAGAGTCTCACTCTGTTGCCCTCGGTAGAGTGCTGTGGCATCATAGCTCATAGTAATCGCTAAGTCTTGGGCTTAAGCGATTCTCTTGCCTCAGCCTCCCAAGTAACTGGGACTATAGGTGCCTGCCCCAATGCCTGCCTATTTTTAGAGACAGAGTCTCATTCTTGCTCAGGCTGGTCTCAAACTCCTGAGCTCAAGCTATGGACCCATCTCGGCCCCCCAGAGTGCAAGGATTACAGGTGTGAGCCACTGCGCCTAGCTAGGCTTGTCCTTTAAACCAGAGATTATTCTCTACTTTGTGCACAACTTAGACCTCACCCTAATTGTTTTAGTAACTCATAGAAAAGGAGAATTTTTATTTTCTTAGAATTTTAGGGAGATTGTATATAAAAAATCTTAACTGTAATATATATGTATTCTTTCTCATATTTATAATAATTTAAGGAAATGAAGCAATAATGCAATGTGTTATTATGTTATAATACAATAATATTAGGGAGCTAAGAAATGTCAGATTTTAGCTAAATGACTATTATGCCTATTCCTCTTTTTTTCTAACACACACACACATATACTCTATGCCTGGGCATTACCTAGAAACATAGTAAAATATGTCTAATACTAATACGGCTTCTATGTACTAAAAATAACATTCTAGAAACTGTTTTAAGATATTTATGTTTATAAATTATCATCTGAATACTTAATACATATGTGGTTTATGCATTATAGGTATGTGGTACATGTACATTACCCATAGCAATCATATTAGAAAGTGTTGTTATTTCCTTTAAGCTAGGAGGAGGCTGAGACACAGAAAGCCTAGTCACTTGTTCAAGACAACACGCACAACTGGTAAATGGTGGGGCTAAAGGCCACCAGGCAATACTGCCTCTATGACTAGATAGTTCTTGGTGTCTCAGGGCCCTGTAGGATATTTGAAACAACTCAGAACTCACCAGTAAACACCTTAGGTAGAAGCTTGCAATGGTAGAAAAAGTGCTGGACCAGCACTTGAGTCAGTAGTATTTCAGCTCTGCTTCTACCATTTATGAGTTGTAAATACTTGGGCATGTCTCTTAAGCTGAATCTCACCTTCCTCATCTATAAAATGGAGATGATAACATCTCCCCACACAGATGTCGTGAGACAGGTGATATAATGGATGTAAAGCCATCTCAAAACTCCTGAAGTGCTACCTAAAGATTCAGGAATGATTTTTTACATGATCACGGTTAGCTCTGGAACGCTATGCTGAGACTTTAATCAATCACTCTGGGCACAGTGTTCCTTTTACTCATCTGTGCCATGTATCAATGTGTCTTTCAAACAAATTCACATGCGTATCTGATGCCCTCCCTGCAATCACAGGGAGTGTGTTACTCCACTGAAGAAACCATCTCTCTCTTCTTCAAATTTGAGAAACATTACATTTCTTTTTCCCCTCTCACCTAAGACTAGAATCCTGTCTTACAAATGAAAGGCCCTTAATAAATTTAAACCCAATAGAATTAGGGATGCTCAGAATGGAAGGGTCTCACTTGATCTGCAAGACGTTAATTTACAGATAGGAAAGCTGAGGGTCAGTGTGAGTCTTATTGGACATAACTCAGCAAATTAGGGTCCAACTGGGTCAAGAACCCAAGTATCCTGACTTTCAGCTCTAGGCCAGTTCTGTTTGTACTGAGACACTATGGGGAGTTGTGCCTTGTTTGTTTGAATGCTTTGTTTAATTACTGACCGTTCTTCTGCAAGGAATGCTTTCTCTCTGTAAGCATTGGTTCTTTGTTACTTGCAGAAGAAGACTGCACAAGCTGGGTGTGTCGAAGGTTACCCAAGTGGATTTCCTGCCGAGGGAAGTAGTGTCCTACTCAAAGGAGACTCAGACTCCTCTTGCTACACATCAGTCCGAAGGTAAACTGTACCTTTTGTTTACTTTCTTTATTATCTCTGGAGAAATTGTCAGGGAGTAACATCCTTCTTACTGACTTCCTATCCTACCTTAAGAGATCGTGATAGGATACAAACACAATGGAGTACTGAAAGCCAAAGTCTCCAGCTCTGATTTTGAAAGCTATGGAGAGGGAACCCAATGGTACTCTGCCAAACAACCCAGGAATGGTCAAAATGGGTATTCTGGCCAGGTCCAAACTGTGGGAGGAGGTGGATGAAAATCATCATGGGACACTATTATAATAAAACTTTTCTGAATTTTATCAATAAGAAAAGTTCATACATTACATTTGCAGGGGTCAGCAAACCACAGCCCACCACTTGTTCCTAGAAATAAAGGATTATGGGAAAACAGCCACATCCAACCATTTACACCTATAAGAAACCATGTGGCTCATAAAGCCTAAAATCTGGCCCTTCACAGGAAAACTTTGCCTACTGATTTGCTTTGCTAACTCAGATGAAAGTACCCTAGAGTGTCTGAGCACATTTAAAATATTTTCCATGTGAGGTTCACATAGATGAATGGGAATTGAACCCCATACCAGAAAATGTCAAGTGAAAAATTCTCATCCAAATCTCAGGAATTGTAAAAATACACTAATAAGAGAAGTTGAAGCTGATAAATCAGATTCTTCCTAGAAGTCAAACATTATACCAATGCAAAATTATGCAAAGGTAAAAGCAGAAGATGCATTTACTGAAAATAAAGTAAGTGAAAATTTCATTCTTAGAGGCTAACATTGTATAGCAAGGCAAATTTTCTTTTTACTTCATGTTATTTTATTGTTTGGTATGAAGAGGTAAATGGAATTCTGGGTTCATTGCTATTCTGTAGTAATTACTGAGCAAAAGCCTTGAAAACAGGAAAATGACTAGCATCCGTTGGTTTACAGCAAATATGTAAATTGGTGCAGTTTGGTTTGTGCAAGCTACTGAGATTTTTCAAGTTTTGTTCTAAATACATAACATGAAAGGCAAGTGAAGTCTGATTGCCTGAAGTCCAGCGCTGCTACAGACCTTCTGAAAACCTTTCCTCCTTCATGCTGTTAGGGGGATGCTTATTTAGTAGGAAGGCCTCGGTTTCTTCAAGACCTAGAGTGAAAAGAATTTTAGAAGCAAACAAGTAGCACCCTCTGGTGGTGAAATTTTAAACCGGCCAATCCAACAAACTTGAGAACTGTCTATTAACGTGGCAGAAAATACAAAGTCAGAAAGAAAAATAAAATACAAAATTAGAAAAACCTGTGAGAGTTCACCTAGTCTACCCTTTGGCCTCCAGACAAGAACAGGAAGATCGTTAAAAAACATCCTCACCACCAACCAAAACATTTGTTTGACTTAATTTGCTGCCATGGGTATTTTCAGAGCTGTAGCTAGAGGTATGTTTATTTAGTTCCAAACTTGACCCATAACATACAGTTATACAGCTGAAATCAGAGAAGGAGTGAATTATTTTTTAAATGTGTGTACTTAAGATATTGGAAGTAGTAAAGAAATATTTACAAGGGAGGATAAATTAAGGATGAAAAGGCATCAGCTCTAAAATTTTAAACTGGAACACATCAAAAGGAAAAGCCTGTACATTCCATTTTATGACTGCAAAGTAAGCTTGGGAGCTCTAGCTCTCATTATCCTGTGGTTTAAGCAGCAGGAAAGGAGGAATTTATTCCTCAGCTATTGGCAGAAGTTTTTTCTGTTTTGTTCACAAGACTCATAGAGTTTTTTTTTTTTTTTTGCGGTGATGGACATTAAAACGGTTCAAATTCCACAATACAGACTTCAACCCAAAGCTGGCTACCATAGCTTTTGACACCAAAGAAATCTCTGATGGGTATAAACAATAAAATGCTCTGATTTGAGTTCAGCAAACTGTCCTCTCCCCACGGGCGATGGCTTGACCTTTGGCTGCCCGGCAGTCAAGGTGCCCGTGTTGGCCTTTCACCTGCTGAGTGGAGCTGGCTGGAGGGAGAGCTGAGCAGAGCCATGGGCAGTCAGCCCCAAGGTTCTAGCATGCACCGTAAATATGGGTTGGCTCCCAGTTTGGAGTCTGAGCCATGGCAGTGTTTTCATGACAACTGTAGCCTTTCAGAGGCAGGAAACAACTAACTACTGAGTCTGATGCCACACTGAGCTCTTGGACAGATAATGTTTGAAGCTGTGGTATGTGTAACATTGCTTTGGCTCCTTGCTGCCTGTGATGTAGGAAGACATGCTAACTATTTTTTCAGTCCCTGTTTGACTATGCTCAGACTAGTGATCTCAGAGCATCGATTTGCTCTGCCTCGAATGGAGGTCTAGTATACTCAGTCTGTTACATGTTCCAATTTTACTTTTGAAAATGAAGAGGAAAGTCTTTGGGGTTTGCCGAAGCTTAAGCCTCTGCTGTGCACCGTGATAAACATTCTCTCCATGGTGGATACATGTATTAATGGTGATCATAGAGCTCGGTTGTGAGGAACATCACAGAGAATATTTAAGTAAGGACTATTATGTAACAAAGTCTCCAGGAATACTATTCTGTCTACTAGGTCAGAATATCCTTCTCTGCTTAGCTCATTAGTCACTGGGAAAGAAGGCCAAGAGTGAGGAACACTGATTAGGAGCAGGATATCTTTACCCCTCAATTTTTTTTTAAGACCATGATTTTATTCCTAAGTAGTAATTAAGAAAGGAAAGAAAAATTATGGTTCTTTGCCAGACTGCCTCTGCTTTGCCTGTTACAAATCTCTCCCTGGACTGACCGTGAGGTCCTAAGGTTAGGGAGCTAATACTCTGCATTAATATAGTGAGTAAGTGACCGGCTCCTAAGAGGCACCAGACAAATGCTGCTCAATGTCAAGGATGATACCTGATGTCTCTAGAAATGCCAAGTTCTGCGTGACCTTCAGGGAGGGAGCATTTCTTAGCTGGCCCCCAGCTTCCAGATGGATAGTTGATAGTTGTGAAGAATTCTCAAACTTGCTCTCCTGTTTAATCTCATCTTACAAATGGTCACTCCTTGGCCACTCTCCTCCCTCCATGTCCTTCTCAAGCTTTGTTTTACATCCAGGAAAGACCAAATGACTTAGATTTTCTGAGGTGCTCAAACCCCCATCCACTTGCATGGGCTGGGTTTTCTACCCATACTGCTGTCCTCCTGTTTGCCTCCCTTCAGGAGTACATGAGAGTCAGCTCCTTGGTAACTTCCCTTTAAGTTGACATCCTTCCTCATACTGCAGGCCTGGTCTGTATTTGCCCTTATCACACTAAATTTAATTATTATTTACATGTCTGCCTCTTAGAATGTGACCTCTTTGAGGGCAGGGTGTGTTTTCTTTGCCTTCATGCCTAACAGTGCATAGCACAGAGAAGGAGCTCTCGAGGTCTCAATGGAAGAGATGAAAAATGAGATGATACGAGAGGAATAAGAAAGAAGGAAGAGAAAATACTCACTGTTTGTCAGAAAGAATGGGGTACAATCCCTGCATTAAGACTGCATTGGCCCCCCAAATATCCTTCCTTCTCCCATTTCAAAACTATTAAGAAATGAGTATAATTGTGATGGATGTGTTACTTGGTTCAATGTAAACATTTCACATTGTATAACGAAGCAGTACCCTGAACCCCATAAATGCATCAATGTACAAAGTTATGATTTAATAAAAACTAATTAATTATAAAAAAAAAATATTTCAAATTGTGTATAAAACCAGCAAAAAAAAAAAAACCCTCATAATGAAGAGTAATGGCATCAACAGGTAAGATAACTTAAAAAAAAAAAAAAAAGAACAAATGAAAAGGATTTCTCTACCAGATATTAATCACAGTATGAACCTACTCTAATTAATTCCATGGGTACTGTATGGGAAGAGAAATCAATGAATGAGACAGAAGACAGCCCCGCAGGCACAGGACAGCAGGCGTAGTATCATGGACACAAATCAGCTGAGAGGGCTGAGGACCCACTGACTTTTGGCTGGAGAGAAATAAAATTGGGTTCCTATACACACCAACTCCCCAAATAAATCCAATATGGAACAAAGGCCTAAACTTGAAAAATAAAGCTCTCGGCTGGTGCAGTGACTCATACTTGTAATGCTAGTACTCTGGGAGGCCTAGGTGGGTAGATTGCTTGAGCTAAGGAGTTGGAGACCCGCCTGAGCAAGAGTGAGACTCCATCTCTACTAAAAATAAGAAAATGCCACGAAGGCTATGTTAACCAGTTTGATGAAAACATTTCAAATTGTACATAAAACCAGCACAACGTACCCCATGATTGCACTAATGTACACAGCTATGATTTAATAATAAAAAAAATTTAAATAGCTGCACAGTGCAGCTCTGGGAAATAACTACCACCCATTGTTATATTGTGGGTACAGTCTCCTGCATAGAGTGGGCACATTGCAAACACCAGCTGGGGGACGACACGAAGGATGCCGGAGGATGGGCAGTCTTCGTGCTTTGTGTAGATATGGCGATCCATGTTCATAGAAGTCATTTAGAGCTAGATAGTATATCCTGCTTGAAAAGGTTCCAGAAATGCCCGCTGGAATTATGAAACTATTGAAGATCTGCTTTTCAGGGGAATAAAACTGATCTGTAAATACCAGAAAAGCATTATTTACATTTTTGAATAATTTTTTGCTAATTAAAAAGTAGAAAAAAATAAAATGAAATAGAACAAAAGTTTAAAAATGAAGCTGCTAGAAATAAAAGAAAATGGAGACTCCTGAAGGCTTTATAATGAAGCGCTATCCTGTCTCAGGTAGAGATCAGAATCTAAAGTCAGCAACCCCGAAAATCTTTTAGAAGACCCAGAAAAACACTACATAATATTCCACCATCACTATCCTTTCATCTCTTAATTAGGCCCACGCCATTGCTAAAGAGATAGATCAGGTCACACTTTCTTCAGCCCTGCACCCAATGAAGTTGTTGGTATGTATCGTGCCAAATGAACAATACGTAGTTGGGTGGCTCCTGTGGCTCAGTGAGTAGGGCGCTGGCCCCATATACCGAGGGTGGCGGGTTCAAACCTGGCCCCAGCCAAACTGTAACAAAAAATGGCCAGGCGTTGTGGCGGGCACCTGTAGTCCCAGCTACTCAGGAGGCTGAGGCAAGAGAATCGCCTAAGCCTAGGATTTGGAGGTTGCTGTGAGCTGTGATGCCAGAGCACTCTACCAAGGGCAATAAAGTGAGACTCTGTCTCTTATAAAAAAAAAAAGAAAGAAAAAAAAGGCAAAATACATTGTTCATTGGGTTTCACCAAGGCCAAGCAGTTGACTAATGTGGCTTAAATGTTCCATGCCATAATACTGGCAAAAAGTATGCCAGTGCCCGTAAAATATGTAAAGAAAATGATTAATTAACAAACTTGCAAGTTGGACAGTCATTTCTGGATACACAGCAAATTATTTTGATTTGTATTTTGTATTTTAAACGAAGCATAAATTTTAAATGATCTAAAAATTATTTTAGAGGCTGGTTTGGGAAATAGTCCTTCCTGTACTTTAAACACAAGGACAACATAACAATCCCGATATTAATTTACACTGACCACGGCACACACAGTGCAAGGCTGCATTATAAACCCCCCTCCCCCCCGCCTGGAGGCCTGGGAGCAGTCCTGCCACTGTTACTGAGAACAGCCGCCCCTGTAGTTATGACACAAAGCATGTCCTTGGCTGGAAACCTACACATCTGAGCTACCAAAGGTACGTATATGTACTGACGTCCTCGCTGTGAGTGTCAGGCCCTGTGGACTCCCTGGTCCTAAGCAACAGTTTAACTGGGAAGCCTCTGGGAAAGCATGGTGCATTGTGGGAAGAACTGCAGTCTGGGAAATGAAAAAAAAAGCTCACTGCCAGAAAATCTGAATTTGTCCAGATGAAATTATGACAGTAAGGAGTTCACATGGGTGATCTTTTATTACTCCCAAGTGGACCTTTAGAGCAATGTCAGAGGAGTATATACATATATTGTATATATATACAAACAGGTGATTTTAAAGATCATGTCTCACAGCCTGGAGCGGTGGTTCATGCCTGTAATCCTAGCATTCTGGGAGGCTGAGGCAGGAAGATCACTTGAGCTCAGTTCGAGCCCAGCCTGAGCAACGGCAAGACCCCATTTCTACTAAAAATAGAAAAACGAGCTGGGTGTTGTGGCAGGCGCCTGTAGTCCTAGCTACTCGGGAGACTGATGCAGGAGGATTGCTTGAGCCCAGTAGTTTGAGGTTGCTGTGAGCTATGATGCCGGGGAACTCTGAGTGAGACACAGTGAGACACTGTCTCAAAAAATAAAATAAAATAAAGATCTTGTCTCACCCAAAAGAGGGAGAGAGGCTGACAGTGGCCTGAGCTTTCTGCTGGGCTTCCTAACACTCACGTATACCTGCTTCTTCCCCTTTTACAAATCTGACTTAGGAACCTCGGGGTGGCAAGGAGCTAAAAGTCCCACTTAAAAGAAATCAGCTTCTGAGAAAATCTCTTTTTTTGAGAAGGAGCTTCAAGCTGTCCCCCTGGGTAGAGTGCTGTGGCATCACAGCTCATAGCAATCTCCAACTCCTGGGCTCAAGCGATTCTCCCTTCGTGCAAGTTGCAAGGATCCCTATACTTTCACTTAAATGCTTTCTTCTAGCATGAAAAATGGAATGTCACTATGATGGAAGTCTCCAGAAATGCATTATCTCATCTAAAATTATGAGATAAGAAGGTAATATAAAATGACGAACCATCAAAGTCATGCCACATGTTGGCAGGACTCCACCCGCCGTGGCCTTCCCACTTAAATTTAGATGAAATGAGACCATTGTAATAGAGAGAGTCCCTGGGTTATAAATGAGATGGGTTCTGTAGGTTTGTTCTTAAGTTGAATTTGCATGTAAGTTGGGACAGGTACATTTACCTATTACCTGTAATAGCCTCTATTCAAGTTGTACATCGGTCAGATGTTTGTAACTCGGGGACTGCCTGTATCCATTTTCTCAACCCTAAAAGCAAGCATTCAAGGAACTTGAAATGCTATCACAAGTGTGAACACGAAAGGCACCATGGGAAATGGACCACTTTAAGAGTGAAAACAACCACCTTAGGATCTAGGAGAAAATATTCCCAAACAGCACAGGCTCCTTGACACTGCAGGCAGAGATGGAGGGATTTGTTTTGAGCAATAAGATTTTCTCAGAGGCTTGGTGCCTTTGGCTCAAGTGGCTAGGGAGCCAGCCACATAACACCTGAGCTGCCAGGTCTGAATCCGACCCAGGCCCACCAAATAACAGCTGCAACCAAAAAATAGCCAGGCGTTGTGACGGGCGCCTGTAGTCCCAGCTACTTTGGAGGCTGAGGCAGGAGAGGAAGGGGCGCGCTTTGGCGGAACCCCAGGGAGTTCTGAGGAAGTCGGGCTGGTACTGTGGCTGCAGAGCTCTTCAGCCCACCTCACAGAGATGAATGAGGTGCCACATGTGCTGTGGAGGAATGCTATAAATTACTGCCAAGAAGAGATTCGACAGAGAGCCTCGGAGCCAGTGTTGGAGAAGAATCTAGATGTCACATAGGTCTGATGTGTGTTTGCCGAAGGTACGTCAAGTGGGAATTCAGAGTTGAGTCAGGGAAGGGAGGCTGGGGAGAAGTGGCTTATCAGCAGCTCGGGGTGGATGATCAAAGCTCTTTAGAAGCAGGTTGATCATAAATAAGAAGGCAGAACACGAAAGGAAAGAGAATGAGCAGCAGTAAGATCTATAAATGGGGTTCTTCCCTGAACGGAGAACATCAGGGGCAGCTTTCCAGAGAAAGCTCCCAACATTCCAACACACAGGAGGAGAGGTAAGTGGTGAAAAGAGAGGGGCCTGGTGACCCAGGACACCCCGAGAGGGTGGGGGTGGGTCCTGAAGATGGGAGGAAGGCTCCCGGGGAGGTCAATGTCCCCAAGGGGAAAACAATCATCTAGACATAAGAACAAAATGAAAGGATGTCTTTCTCCTTAGAATCTGTTTTGTCTACTGTGAAATATAAAAGATGTACAGAGATGTACATAAATATTGAAAATTTGAAGTCTTTTAATTAAACCCTATTTATACAACGTGAATGCACTTAATGCTACATTAAAATGATTAAAGGGGAAAATTTTATGTTATGTGTATTTTTGCCATTAATATACACAGACACAAATACATATACATGCATTCGTATTTGTTTACTTAATTTTTCAGGCTCTGGTTGGAAATGACGTAAGTTCAGTTAAAGGGTAATTCTCAAAACTCCACTAAATAACTAGTGAAGAAGGGGAAAATTTTATGTTATGTGTATGTTTGCCACTAATATACACAGACACAAATACATATATATGCATTCTTATTTGTTTACTTAATTTTTCAGGCTCTGGTTGGAAATGACGTAAGTTCAGTTAAAGGGTAATTCTCAAAACTCCACTAAATAACTAGCATGTGTTCAAGTTTGAATTTTTAAGAAATATGAGGCCCAGCAGAGTGACCCACACCCATAATACTGGCTCTCTGGGAGGCTGACATAGGAGGATCATTTGAGCCCAGGAGTTTGAGGTTGCAGTGAGCTAGGATGCTGCTGCTGGACGCTAGCTCTGTGACAGAGCGAGACTCTTTTTCAAAATAAGGAAGGAAGGAAGGAAAGAAGGAAGGAAAGAGAAATCTGAAATAATTTCTAAATAACCAACCAGATAACACCACCAACAAACACATGCTTTTTTACAAAGCTCAGCAGGGGAGAAAAGGCTTCTAGCCATATGGGCAGGGAAAGTGTAAGTTCCAAAACCAGCCTGGCGGCTGGTGGCCTTGGGCTGAGTTTCTGTGGCTTATTTTGGTCTCCTTTATCCAGCCCCCACTGTGATCAAGAGAATGGCTTCCTACAAGGAACAGGAAAGATCTTTTAATAAAAACAAACACTATTCTGTCTTGCTGTCAAGTTATACCTCAAAATGTTTGTAAGGTTAGAGGAAGGATATAGAGACCAGTTTCGACCTTAACTCTTGCTTCAACCAACACTATTCAGAATGACTTTCAGGTTCACTTTCTCATACCCACATCTTTGCAAAAATGATAGAATTTTAGTAAAATCACTAAGGGCTCCCACTTCTCACTGAGAAGGAAAAATGCCACGTGGCATGGTGTAGTCGAGTGGTGCTTTTCTTCCGTGGTGCACTGGGAGCCCTGGCTTCCAGAAGTAATTTAACCCACCAGAAAAAGAAACCAACCCTTGTGGTTGACTAAGTTACCTTGAATTACAAGAGATTCCTTGGGAGATTCCTACTTTACTTCTGAAGAGCACTCAACTGCAGAAGAGCTAGATGCATTTTACTCCAAAGCATCTGATTTGGTTATCACTGTAACTCGCAACTTGGTGAAATTTATATCCAACCTAGGAGGCCTCGTCAGGATTTGAACTGAATTCTGCATGACCCCAAAGCTTCAGCCTTTTAACCACATGTAATGTGTTTGTCTCCCATTAACTGTCCATTTGCTATGGAGCAAATTGTCACCTTCCTGTCTGTATGCAGAGCTGAGCCACTGCATGGGATGGGGAAAGCCTGCCTGGAAGAATGTATGAAGAGGATTTTCTCAGCTAACAAGCTGCACACACAGATGAGGTTTCTTTCAGTAGAGTATTTCCCTGTGTGCTTGCACGCGCAGAGACATTACATTAGTCCACTGTAAAGATATAATTTGGAGCAATTATGCCACTACATCTTATTCCATATTTTTGCATTATTATTCCGAATTAATTAACCACTGTCTCTGGTTCCATAATCAGAAGTCCCTTGCTCTTTAATTAACAGCTGCCCTGGTGAAAAGAGATGTAGAATTGTTCTCAGGATAACAGCGGCTGCTAACTCAGCTTCTTATGGAGCGCAGCAGGGACTCTCAGGTCTGAGGCGCAGCTCTCTACTCGCCCGAAACTTGGGCTTCTCCTCAGGAAGCCCAGCATATTCTGCTGTCTGGCTTCTGAGAGTCAGGTGCCTCCACGGCTCTCTAGCTGTCCCGCTTTCCCTTGGGGTTCTGAGACAATTTCTATTTCTCACGTAGGAGCAGTCAAGCCCTGGGCTCCAACACTACTGTAGCATCCCCTAAATGATCTCAAATGTCTTTCTTCCAAAATACGAGGGTGGGGTGGGAGTACAGCAGCACGTAAGAGGCCATCAAGCCTGTAATGAATCCATTCTTAGGGAAATAAAGTCTGGACAGAGAGCAAAGGTGCAAAGAAATATAGTTTGCACAGGTAAGCAAAGAAGGAGGGTGACCTACCCCCAAACATTTCTAACTTCTGTTTAATGTACAGCAACCCCACAGCTATCTAGCTGTCCAGAACGAAAGGGTTGGTAGTAGGAAAAAAAAAAATAAAGAGAAAAAAGCACTTCCAGAAAACCATAATTTACCGGCCCTGAATAAAGCAAGGAATTGGGGGAGGGGTAGAACTTTTAAACCCTTTTAATGACAGCACCAACAAATGCAGATTTCTATAGGATTACAAGATAAGATTGTAAATAGTCTCACATTATCTAATCTTCTCGCCAGTGTGAGGCCACAGGACAAAGGGAGCCAGAGGCAGAAACGGCTCTTTTCATAAATCCTCATGTCACAATAGGCTGAGATGCTGATTATCTAACAAACAATTACGCAGCCGGAATTTAATTTCTGTGGTCTAAGAGAAGGGAGAAGTGTGCTGGCAGAGGAGACAGAATGCTGGCCTTGAGGCCGCCTAGGAACTGCAAGACTGGAGACCATGTCAGTATAAATCTCCCCCCTTTCATGAGACCAGAAATTTCAGTGGCATTATCTCCATGAAAAATGGGAATTCAGGAAAAAAATAATTAAAATAAGGAAAAGGGTTCATTCTGGGGTTAGTGCACATCTGAGACAGTGTGACTCAGAAACATTTCTTCTGTTTACTGACCTTCTTTTCACCTGGGATGTTTTCCATGAAAAGAGACACACTCTGTGACAGCATTCATTAAAAAACTGCCCGTGCCACTTATTACAGAGAGGTGGTCCGTGACCAGATGGCAACAGGCACTTATAGCAGGACATGGATGGAGTTTCCTGACACTGCTTTGTGCACAATGGCCATGGGCTGTGCCAGGTAACTGTAGATACCTCACCCTGGGCCATGGAACAGGTCAGGGTCACCCTGGCCACCTGCCATCTGAGTTGGCTTCAGCCTCCTGCCTTGCCTATGGCAGGGTTACATGTATGTTATGCTACTATCTCCAGCACTGGAGAACTCACAGCGTCCAGGTAGCACATTTTTCTTTAGGTTGACTCTAAATCTCCTCCCCGCCAGTTGATCATGACCACCTCTGTAAGCCAGAATATTTTAATCCCTTGTTTATAAAATTGCCCTTCAATGTGACAAACTGTTTCTGAGTCAGTCATCCCAATTCATTCCTTACATCCTTCCTTCCACAAACACCGAATGAGTGCTCACTTGCCTGGATTCCATGCCCGTCTCCATCTTTGTCCCCCCACCTCTTCATGTGGTCATGTAGCCACTGCCCTTTAGCTCTGTGTCCCTCCATCACTTCTGAGCATAACACTGGGCGCTGACAAGTGGGGCAAGACACAGCCGCAACGGTTCCAGGAATTGATTCCTTCTCCCAGTTCTGCCTCTGTGTATCTATGTGACACTGGGCAGGTTACATAATCTGTGCTTTAGTTAAGTTATCTGCAAGATGGGAGGATATGAACAGTTCCTACTCCTCAGGGATGGTAGGGCCAGGGAGGTGAACAGGTGCAAAGAGCCACCCACCCGACACATCAAAACCTCCTTAGGTGGGAGCCCTCAGAATACCGGCTTCTGCTCTTGTGGCTGAGACTCCAGACTGACTGAAAATGCTGCTAAGTGCTCTCCTCACTCACTTTTTTCCTTCTTCTTCACTTAGGCTATTGATCTATATCATTTGAACGAGAAAGAGGGGCAATGCTACCGTCTGTGACACCTGAGACAGGAGGACGGAAGAATGGGAGAAGGCTGAGCCCTGTGGCCACCAGAGACTCCCCGTGAGGACAAGTCTGTTGCCACAACTGGAGCCACAGGTTCAGAATGGAGGTGACCAGAGGCTGCTACGAGGAACTAAGAGGACAGTGAGTTCTGAGAAACTCAGATCTTCTATCTACATGTGTTTAAAAATATACTAGAGAATCTAGCAATCCCACTTTGGGGAATACATCCAAAAGGATTGAGAACGTGGTCATGAAGTATGTTACGAACACACATGTTCACAGTGGCCAAGAGGTGGAAGCAACCGAGTGTCTGCCAACACACAAACAGCTAAACGAAATGTGGTATATCCATTCAACGGGATATTACTCAGCCTTAAAAAGGAAACAAATTCTGGCACATGCTTAACATTCTGCTAAGTGAAATGAGCCAGTCACGAGAAGACTGACACTGCCCGATTCTACTTCTGTGAGATACGAAGAGCTGTTAAATTCATAGAAACAGAAAGCAGAGTGGTGGCTGCTGCCAGGAGAAGGCAGGGGAGTTGTTTCCAGTGGGTACAGTTCCAGTGCTGCAAGATGAAAAGAGTTCTGGAGACTTACTATTGAACTATGCACTTAAAAAGTGGTTAAGATGGTAAATTTTAGGTTATGTGTGTATTTTACAATAATGAAAAAAAATATATATACACATGAGACATAGCTCAAGGAAACCAGAAGTTGGGGAAAGAACCACAGCAGAAAAGCCAAGGAAAATACCTCCCACAATTTCACGAGCCTGATGAGACTGTTCCAAGGTCTTGTTCCTGTGCAACTTTTGAAAAGTGTCAGTTGTTGAACCCTATTCTTTAAAGCATTCCCTCACGGGGGCCTGCTGGTGGGAGGTGCAGTATAGTTTTTAAGAGCATAGGGTTTGGAGTTCAGAGTTGGGGTGTCAGCCGTAGGCAACGTGACTTTGTCAGATGGCTTACCCTCTTTCATCTTAGTTTCTTAATCTGTAGGGTTGTGGTGACAAGGGAATGAGACAACCTATGTTAAGGCGCAAGAAATAGGAGCCACTTTAGTCCTGGCTCTTGTTACTAGGTCTCACCTGAACGTCGTACAGGAATTGGAAGCGGCTTTGCTGACTTGCAGCCTCTCTCACAGCCCGAGCCAAGTCCACGGAGCCCTTGCCACCAACCGACCAGTGATAGCAGGGGACGGCATCAAAGGCACCAGCCCGCTTCGCGAGCTCACACACCAAGTCGATCTCAGCCCGGGTGTCAGTCCTAGTGATGAAAATATTTGTGGTTGTACATCTGTATTCATTTAGTGATGTTTTTAAAGAAAGACTAACTGTTTATACAGAACTTTGCTCCCTAACACTGAATACATTTGAAACATCAAAAGTGGTCACATCGTGTTTAAATAAATCAGACTTAAAGAAAAGCATGGAAAAAAATCCTTTCCAACACCACTCAAATATTTCAAGTTGTCAAGGGTTTTATCGAGAAAATTCCATAACGTACCCCTTTGATCATTCAGTCTTTGAGAAATAAATTCTGGGTAGAATTAAAAAAAAAAAATCCAAGGAAATGGCCATTCACTATATAGATTTCCCTAATAATAATAATTCTGAGAATGTGTCTGCTCAGATGCAACCAAACAAACACATAGAAAGGGCTGAGGTGTTTCTGCGTATGTTTAGATAAAGGAAGAAAGGACCAGACACCCTCCATGCCTAGTTCCCAGCGTGGCCCAGTGACACAATTGCATCTAAAGTAGGAGGCTTGACTTACTTGAAGACATTCACGGCCACCACCACGGGAACCCCGAAGAGCTGAGCGATCTGAATTTGCTTCTGGAGATTACAGCAGCCATCTGCCACCAGCTGGATATTCTGTAAAATAAAAACCCAACCAGGCCCCCGAGTGTTGCCTCCCCCAAACCTGCCACACTAAACTGGTAGCACCTCTTTGCCAAGTTTTCATCTTTCCTCACTTTTTCTGCCATAAAACATGGCTGTAGAAACAGGTAATTTATTTTCAAGGTAACGTGTAAAATGATTCTGGGTCTGGTGGCATATTTGGATCTCGAGCCTGGGACTATCTGAGCTGCTGACTGGCTGCCAGGACCTACACCGTGTGCCCACGCTGCAGGTTGTGGGACGGCAGGCAGGAGGCCCAGGATGGCCCGGAGCCTGGTGCGGCTACTTCAGGCTCAAATCCCTGGTGCCACCTGTGGGAGCTGAGAGGTACTGCTGCCAATAACGCAAAGTCTGTTTCTAGCAGAGTTCAATCAATCACTTGTGTTAGGTCATGATGCCAATTGTATATCCTCTGAAAGTCAGTTTGTTCCACACCAAAAGAAAATATAGGGGTATAAGTTACATATTTGTTTCTTGACCTCCTGCTGACAGGTGCCCTGGGGATACAGGATGGCAAATTAAAGCTCACATGCGTCTTTTCTTGAGATTTGAGACGTAATGGGATGGATTTCATCCATTTGCCCAACCCACATCCAAGTGGACGCCTTAGAAAAGCACCTTTCTAAGGCACTGTCAGAGGCTCATACACCGATTGTGGACTACAAGCCAAAGACTAACTGGACTGGAATGACTCGTCATGTGATGTGCCCCTGCTTACCTCCTCTGTATATTCTTTCTTAAGGGGGACACCAGGAGTGACCTGAAATAAAAAGTGCCCAAAATTAATAAGAACCCCATTAAAATGCTTACTCTGATAAAGATCTGGGAGAAAAAACCCACAAGAAAACCCCAAATCACAGTCACATTTTGGAAAGGTAGCCCCACATTTTGAGTTCCTAAACCAGCAGCTGACAGCATTGGCGAAATGTAAGGACCTGTGGGGAGCTTTTTAAAAACACGGGCACTTGGGCTCCACCCAGAACAATGAAACCAGAAGTTCTAGAAGTGGGACCCAGGGCCCAGGGCCAGTAACATTTAAAAACTCATCAGATGATTTGAATTTGAGCCAGTGTTGAAAACATTCATAACATAAAATGGAACTAATCATATATTTAATACATGAGTGCATCATCGTCCCCTAAATCAATTCTAAACCATTTTAAAGTTATTGCCATTACTTTCTTTCTTTCTTTTTTTTTTGTACTAGTTTTACATTAAGGTGAAATGTGGTTGGAAGAAGAGGAAACAGAGGCTGAGGGAAGACGGATATCTTGCCCAAGACGACAACAGAAGTGACAGGCAGAATGGGGACACGAATGTAATAGGGTTCTGAAACCCCACTATGGTCTCTTTCCACAATTCCACATTGATTTGCCTACATCCTGCTACTGATTTAGGGGAAAAAACTAAAGAACATTTGGAATTTACATAGGACAAGGTGACTTTCTCTCCTCTTGGTGGAAAAGGCCTTGAGAATATAGAAATCTATTGAGATGAAGTTATTTCAGTGAAGGAATTGTTTTCTATTAATGTGTAGGAACACAATAAAATATTTTCATAGGGGTATTTCCAGAAATGGTGTAGAAAAAAAACCCATGAGGGAAACAATGAAAATGCTATATTAAACAGAAATGAAGCATCACTGAGCTTGGATGCCATGGGCAGGATTCTGCAGAGCCCAAGACCCGAACAGAAGCAGGAAGAAGAGGTTATAAGCAAACGCCAAAAAGTAGAAACGGTCAAAGGCAATAGGTAGATCTTTAAAAGACTAACAAAAACTCTAGTAAGATTTTAGAAAAGAAGGAAAGAAAAATACAATGCTACACATGTGTTATCTTACAGAACTAGTAGTTCTACGTCAACTTTATACCAAGACGGCTAAAGACAGATAAAACAGAGAAATCTGCAGGGGCATAGCTGTCATTAAAACTTATTTAAGGCTTGGCGCCTGTGGCTCGAGTGGCTAAGGTGCCAGCCACATACACCTAAGGTGGTGGGTTCGATCCAGCCTGGGCCCGCCAAACAACTATGGCTGCAACCAAAAAATAGCCAGGCATTGTGGCGGGCACCTGTGGTCGCAGCTACTTGGGAGGCTGACACAGGAGACTCGCTTGAGCCCTAGAGTTGGAGGTTGCTGTGAGCTGTGATGCCACAGCACTCTACCCAGGGGGATAGCTTGAGGCTCCGTCTCAAAAAAAAAAAAAAAAACTTATTTAAGAAAAAGTAGAAAGCTTAAACAGTCCTACAATGTTAAAAAATTAAGTTCATAATTTAAAAATCTACCAATAAACAGGCCCAGAAAGGTTTACAAGAGAGTTCTATCCAACTTTGAGTGAACAAATTATTCTACTCTTACACAAACCCTTATAGAGTCTAAAAAAAATTTTCCCCAATTTATTTTATGTGGCTAACAAGTCCCATTCATATAGATGCAAAAATCCAACTTAAAACATTAGGAAACCAATTAGCAAAATCTACTTATTCATAAAAAAAGATGTCAAATGCCCAAGTTGGGTTTATTTCAGGAGTGTAAGATTCATTTATTATTTTGAAGTAATATAATTTGGAACACTAATAATTAAAGAGAAAAACCACATCACCATCTTAACAGATGAAGAAAAATTCAACATCCATTCAGTATAATCATTTGGCAAATTAGGTACAGAAGTCAATTTCCTTAATCTGATAAAAAACAGCCACTAAAAATCTACAGCTAACGTCATCTTTAGTGATGAACTATTAAAAGCATTTCCTTTAGGATAAGGAATAAGAAAAGAACGCCTGTTACCCTCTCCCTTACTCAGCACTGTGTTATGACTAGGAAGACCTGGTCAGTGACAGGAACAAAAACTACATGGGAAGAAGCAACAGAATTGCCATTATTTTCAGACATGACTGTCCACATAGAATTCCCTGAAGCATCTATAGCTAAATTAGTGCAGTTAATACACTCATTGGATATGAAAAAATATATACATACAAGAATAGAAATAGCCTGTCATATTATTTAAAAATATAAAGTACACAAATACAAATCTATAAAAAAAATACACACACACACACACACACATATATATATGCCCTATAACCACTATGTAGAAACAGACTCGAGTAACCTTGTCCTGTAAAGCACCAACACAGCACAAACAGTTATAAACAGACTAAAGCAACTGTAGGGAGATCCCAGGAAACCCACATGTGTGGGGACTGATTTATCACAGAGTGGGCCTGAAGATCAGGAAGAGGGATTATTTCAATCAATAGTGTTGGGCTTATTAATATAAATGAAACATGAAATTAGATTTGGCATTTGCAGCACCCAACACAATTCAGTCCTAATGGGTGGGTCGGTTGGTTTTATGCGCAACTTGGCTAAGCTTTGGGGTGCCTGATACTTGGTCAAACATTATTCTGGGTGTTACTGGATGAGATCAATATGTTCATCGTGGGTACTCAGCAAAGCAGGCTGCCTTCGACAGTGTGGGTGGGTCTCAACCCATCTGTGGATGGCCTTTTTGAATATACTACAACAGAAAGTGTGACCTCCCCAGAGTAAAGGAGACTCCTCCAGCAGACTGCCACACGGCTGGGACTGCATCATGGTGCGCCCACGTCCCCAGTCTGCAGGCCCCCCGGGCAGAATCTGGGCTGACCGTCCTCCACAGTCACCCACCTAATTCCTTATGATAAATATATTTCTACTGTATTGGTTCTCTTTTTCTGGAGAACCTGATGAATGTAATGGTTTAAAGAACTAACTGTAAAAGGGGGTTAAGTAGACCCACAGGTACAACTGATAAAAAGTATTAGTTCTCATATTACACCAAGAATGGCAAGCACTGTGAGGGCCAGGATATGAAATGAACAGGAGTGAGGCTAAAATGGGCCAGTTCAAGAGCCACCGGATTATCTACTGCATAAATTGTGGGAAAACAACAACAACAACAAAAAACTAGCTGAGTAAACGTAAGGGGCTGCCAGGGTTGTTTGTATAATGGTATCTAAAGGAATATGACTGAGTAGAGACCCTGTAAAAAAATTATAATGGACCAGAAACATTACCACAGAGCTATTTCAAGTAAGAAGGAAAGACTCTGAGACAAACAACATAAAATGTAGGATTAAGGATAGGAAAGTTCATTTATTAGCCAATTATTGAAAACATTTCCTGGACACAGACTACAGCAGGCACTAGGGACACTCTGGTTATTAATCAGACATGGTCCCTAGTCTCAAGAAGTTGGGAATTAAGCAGGTGGAAACGTGAGTGGGCACCCACAAAACAACGAGGCAGAACCCAGGAGAGGGATGCTTAGCTCTGCAGGGCTTATGATCCCCATCCCCACGTTCGTTATGCTCTGGCCACGTCTGTGCCACCTACCTGGCCTTGGCCTTGTCCCAGTGCACCCTGGCATAGAACCATGACTTAAGTGGAATGAAAGAGGCACAAAGGATTAATGTGGGAAGAAAATGCAACCACTATAAAACACAGCACATACATTAAGATAAAATGGAACAGATCATAAAACGTGGAGAATTTTTACAGGACAGAGACCAGAGTCTGGAAAAACGCTGAACTGAAAGTCAGGAGACCATGATTTTAGGTCGGATTAATCCCCCAAATAGAGGGGTGACATTACACAAGCCACACTCTCTCTTGTGCCTCTGAGGTCTTCTATTTATAAACTAAGCCAGACTAGACAGTTTTGAAACGCTACCCAGTATTAAAGTACTTTGATTCTTCCAGAGGCTTCATGGTCTTTAAATTAAAAAAAGAAAGAAAGAAATAAAAGGAGAGGAATTGGAATGTTCCTAACACAAAGAAATGATAACTGCTTAAGGTCATGGATACCCCAATTACCCTGACTGGATTGTATGCCAGGAACAAAACATCACATGTATTCTATATAAAGACATACAGCTATTAGGTACCTATAATAATAAGAGAAAAAACATTTTTAAAAAGTGGTTTGATTTTATAATTTTCAGTGTGGTAGGACAGGGAGGGAGAATTTCAAATGCATCTTACTTAGGTAGAGAAAGGAAGTTGGTATACAGATTTAAAGTCTAAAAGTCTGGGAGTAACTGTAGCAACACCTGGTATTTTCAGTAAAATCGGAATTCTTCAGGATTTACTGCCTTATAATCCATATTATATCAGTCTTACATTTGAACTGATGATGAAGCTTTAGGCAAAAATGAAGTGTTTAATGTCTCATATCATGAGTAGATTTGGGATTGAGAACATTTTCACCCTTCATTAATATTCAGTTCTGAATATTCATTAATATTCATTTGGCTGGATGGCATAGGGGGGTTGGATCTGAAGTCCTTGGCTTCGATCTGACTCTCTGTTGGCCAAATGACACTGTCCACATCCCACAAACTCATCAAACTTCAGCTTCCTCATCTATACCTTGGTATTAAGAAAAGGTCTACCTCTCACAGGATACAGAATTGCTAAGATGATCAAATAATCCACATACAGTGTTTCATGATGGCAAACCTGGCATTTGTTTTTACTGAGTACTAATCATTGATCACGTGACTTTTGTGTACACAGTATAGTATACCAGTTAAGAAATCAGATGTGACAGCTTGTCTCATCTATTAATATTACTGTGATAAAGATATTTTAGTCATATAACAAGTATAACATTTCGTATTCTCCACTTGGAAATTCCTAAAATGAAATGAGAAAACTAAAAACTACACATATTTTTTCTGTGGAAAATATGTCCTGAATGATATCTGTCATTTCTATACCTATTAATAATGTAGGCTGGGCGTGGTAGCTCTCGCCTGTAATCTTAGCACTCTGAGAAGTTGAGACAAGGGGATGGATGGAGCCCAGGAGTTCAAGACCAGGCTGAGCAAGAGCAGAGAGCCTGTCTTAAAAAAAAAAAAAATTGCATTGTACAGAGGCCAGGACCTTGTCAGACACTAAACCTCCCAGTGCCTTGATCTTGAATTTCTAGCCTCCACAACTGTTAGAAATAATTTTCAATTATTCATAAAAAATAGGTAAGTTATCTAAAGTCTTTAAAAATGTTAAAATAGAATTTGTTTTCCAAGCAAAGTTCTCTTAGAAACAATCCAACGTCATAACAGTTATGGGGTGAAATCATAACAGAAAAGGAAGGAAAATGGTTTTAGATAAAATCTGATGACTTGCAGCGTTGGTGAACTGAAAAAGTATCTGTGAAAACACTGAAAAGCCTTAGTCATCAAAGAAATCACTCTAATCCCATGTTCTTCCTTGAGGAACAAGAGCCTCTTTCCTCCTGATACCGCGTGGTTATAAAGCCTTGGTGTGAGTATCAGATGTGAATTTTAAGACTAGAAAGTGGTTACATTGTGCTCCTGCCCAAAATACTGCTTAGAGCCAGGACTCTGGGACACCAAGGTGGGTTGAGCTCAGGAGTTCAAGATCAGCCTGAGTAAGAGCAAAACCCCCACCTCTAAAAATAGCTGGGCGTTGCGGTGGGCACCTGGAGTCCCAATTACTGGGGAGGCTGAGGCAAGAGAATCTCTTGAGCCTGGGAGTTTGAGGTTCCTATTAGTTAGGATATGATAGCATTCTACCCAGGGCAACAGAGTAAGACTTTGTCTCCAAAAAAAACAACCAAAAAATAACCCCCAGTATAGATAAATAGATAGATATAGATATATAGATAGAAAGTTAGATACTGCTTAGAAATAACCATGGTGTTAATGTTTACTTGAACTAAACTTAATTAAACTCAACGTCCTCTATGGTGGTAATTTATATAAAAAGATTTTAGCAAGAAGATATTCTAGAAAACCATACCCACTCTGAAGGCAGGAATGTTTCAAATGCTAAATACCTCCCATCTTAATTTTAAAAGCAATGCATTGGTAAGGATGTGTGGGCACTCACACTTGGCCCCCCGCCGTGCATCTTCAGAGCTCGGACCGTTGCCACCAACACAACCACGTTGGGCACCAAGCCGGAAGCTCGGCACTTGATGTTGAAGAATTTCTCCATTCCGATATCAGCGCCAAAGCCAGCTTCAGTCACTGTGGAGAAGGAAGCCAGATAGAAATGTGCTATTATTTTCTAAAACCAAAAGTAGGTCTGAGGGATCACTGTTATGACTCAGGCCCAAAGTTGGCTTCCATCCATTGTCTTTACCTACACAAAGGTAAGTAGATTTTCCCATTGTCATAGAAACGTTCTATTTCATTCAATGTTCTTTTTTTTTTTAAATTTTATTTATTTATTAATGTTACTTTTATTGATTTGGGGGAAGAGGGGTAGAGATAGAGTCTCGCTTTATTACCCTCGGTAGAGTGTCGTGGCATCACACTGCTCACAACAACCTCCAACTCCTGAGCCTAAGCGATTCTCTTGCCTTGGCCTCCTGAGTAGCTGGGACTACAGGCGCCGCCACGACACCCAGCCACTTTTTGTTGCGGTTTGGTCGGGGCTGGGTTTGAACTCACCACCCTAGGTATATGGGGCCGGCACCCTACCCCCTGAGCCACAGGCGCTGCCCCTCATTCAGTGTTCTAAAAGGATAGCTTTTCTCTTTGCTACACACCACCAGGCCCAAATGGCGTCTTCGAAGATTTTTCTTCTAATATTGTAATTCATAAAGAAGCTTCACATCAGACAGATGGGATTTTCAACTTTGAAATCCAAATTGTATCAAAGAACGAAGAAAGTATGATTATAATAAAAGACCCTCTCTGACTCTTTGTATTTAGAATAATTTATTTTAGTGCCTCCCAGTCATTTCTGTTGATTGACAAAATTCAGTTGAATGGTGTAAAGATGTTGATCTGACTGACACAAGACAGCACCTTGATTCCGGAATCAGAGAGAGTTACTTGCACCTCCCCACCTCAAGCTGCTAGAAATGTTATAGCAGCGAGCGTGGAAATAGCAGACCATTAACATTGCCTTCCAAGATACTGCCGGATACTGGTCTACAGCATCTTGATACACAAGGAAGAGGTCCTGGACCCAATGTGTGACCACGGGCCAAAGCATCAGCATCACCCGAGCTTCTGGGAAATGTAGCACCTGGGGCCCCTCATAAAACCCTCTGAGTCAGAACAAGCATTTGAAAAGATGAATGTTTGTGAAAATGTGGGACGCGTACTACTCTAAGGAAAGAATACTACTGATGTCATAAAAAGAAAATGTTTATGCGCTATATACCAATAGGACAACCACGGCCATAATTTCTAGCACAGATAGGAATTGGCAGTGAAAACAATTTTACTAAGTAAACAAAACATTTAAAATATGTAAAAATGGCTCAGTGCCTGTGGCTCAATCAGCTAAGGCACCAGCCACGTACACCTAGGGTGGCGGGTTCGAATCCCCAGCCCGGGCCCGCCAAACAACAATGATGGCTGCAACCAAAAAAAAAAAAAATGGCCGGGCGTTGTGGCAGGCGCCTGTGGTCCCAGCTACTTGGGAGGCGGAGGCAGGAGACTCGCTTGAGCCCAGGAGTTGGAGGTTGCTATGAGCTGTGATGCCATGGC
>CAUYQV010021150.1:0-21184 GCA_963574575.1 Galagoides demidoff
ATGTTTTCGACCCCAACTTTTCTAGAGACTTGTCAAAGTGGCCAGATGTTTCTATTTAAAAAATCTAAAAACTATTTCCAAGAATACATTACTGGGATCTGATCAAACTAAAAAGCTTCTGCACTGCCAAGAACACAGTAAGTAAAGCAAGCAGACTGCTCTCAGAATGGGAGAGGATATTTGCAGGTTACGTTTCTGAAGAAGGTCTGATAACCAGAATCCACAGAGAACTCAAACTTAGTATAAAGAAAAGAACAAGTGATCCCATTTCACTACGGGGAAGAGACCTGAAAAGAAACGTCCCTGAAGAAGAGAGGCACATGGTCTACAGACACATGAAAAAATGCTCATCTTCTTTGATCATCAGAGAAATGCAAATCAAGACCACTTTGAGATGCCATCTAACTCCAGTAAGAGTAGCCCACATAACAAAATCCCAAAACTACAGATGTTGGCATGGATGTGGAGAAAAGGGAACATTTCTGCACTGCTGGTGGGACTGCAAGCTAGTACATTCCTTTTGGAAAGAAGTTTGGAGAACACTCAGGAATCTAAAAATTGACCTTCCCTTGGATCCTGCAATTCCTCTACTAGGAATGTATCCAAAAGACCAAGAATTACTTAGCAAAAAAGACATTTGCACCAGATTGTTCATTGCAGCTCAATTTGTAATAGCCAAGTCATGGAAGAAGCCCAAGTGCCCCTCAACCCATGAAAGGATTAATAAATTGTGGTATATGTATACTATGGAATACTATGCTGCATTAAAAAAGATGAAGCCTTTATCTCCTTTATGTTTACATGGAGGGATCTGGAACATATCCTCCTGAGTAAAATGTCTCAAGAATGGAGGGAAAAAGTATCCAATATACTCAGTACTCCTATGAAACCTACTTATATTTACTCATACATTCTTGTAAAAAATAGAACACAACTATAGCCCAAGATTATAGAGAGAAGTGGAGTGGGAGGAGAGGGGAGGAGGGAGGTTAGACAGAGGGAGGGAAATGGCGGGACCACACCTATGGAGCATATGACAAGGGTATAAGTCAAATCTGTTAAGTGTAGAACATAGATGTTTTGGCACAATAATCAAGTAAATGAGGTGAAAGCTATGTTGATCAGTTTCATGCAACCACGTCAGATTGTATTAAAAAAAATCAGCACATTGTACCCCACATATGCATGAACGTATTCATGATCTATGTGCATTTGACTTAATAAAAAAAATTAAAAATCCAAAAACTCATTTTAACAGCCAAGTTTTAAAATAGGAACTTACAAATATTTTCCTCATAGCTGCCCATGAAGACAGTTTCTTAGCATGAGATCTACACTGCCCCAAGTGGCAGCCACCAGCCATGTGTGTCAATTTCAACCCAATTCAGGGGTTATAACCAGATGCAGTGTCTTGTTCCTATAATCACAGACACTTAGGAGGCTGGAGGATTGCTTGAGCCCAGGAGTTTGAGACCAGCCAGAGGAAGAGTCCTGTCTCCAAAAGAAAGAAAAACCTAAATTTGAAATTATTAATATTAAACTAACTTAAAAATCTAGCCACATTTCAAATGCTTAGTTGCCACATGTGGCTGGTGGCTGCTGTACTCAAGACTGCAGATTATAGAACAATTCTATCATTGTGCAAAGTTCGATTGGTTGATTAGGGTTTAGAGAGTTTTGTTTGGTCCTTTTGACATGAAAACAAAATAGAATAAAACATCCCCTCATTCCCCCCAATGTGTAAGACTGTGAAAGTCAGACTTTTCTGATTCAGATTTTGCAAATACATATATTTCCCTAAACTGGGAATTAGGGAGCCTCCTTCCTAAGTAGGGAGACTCAATGGTTAAAAATAATAACATTTTAAATGTTGAATATATACAACAGCTAAGAACAGTCTCTCTTCTGTTTTAAAAACAACACAAAAAGCACAACAAAGCATGAGATTCTCTTAGTGGGTGTTTGGGATATTTTGACGAATGGAGGAGAGAGCACTTCCCACCTCAGAGAAGCAGCACTGGGAAGAACACAGTCGTGCTTCAGAATCCCTTTGAGGATGGCAAGCACGGTTTCCTGAGTGCCAACCGCTATGCCATTATTTATTAATATCAGTCTTATTAACAGGAAAGCAAATGATTTTTTTGTCATGGATTTTCTTCTGATATGTGAGTTCCAAAATATATTTTGTACATCTACCTTTTCTAGAGTTTAAAAGGGGAAATAAAACAAACAAAATTTAAAAAGAACGCGTGGAAACCCTGCTGGAGAAGTAAACACCACGTGTTTATAAGGCATAGGAAGCTCTGTACAGCATGTGTGTCTCACAATGGAAAAAAAATATCCAATATGCTCAGTACTATTATGAAACCAATTTATAATCACTCACACGTTCATATGAAAGATGAATCACAACTATAGCCCAGGATGAAGGAAAGAAGGGGAGGGAGATAGGAGGGGAGGGAGGGGAGGTCTGGTGGAGGGTGAACGGTGGGACCACACCTATGGAGCATATTGCAAGGGTACAAGTCAAATCTATCACATATAGAACACGAATGTCTGAACACAGTGATTAAGTGAATGAGGTGAAAGCTATGTTGATTGGTTGGATGTAAGCACTCCGATTTGTACAAAGAATCAACACATTGAATCCCACACAGGCATAAATGTATTCATGGTCTATGTATATACGACTTTATAAAAGAAAAAAAAAACCTCTCTTCGGGGAGTGCGGAGCACCTAGGAATGTTTCCTGGCTTCTTGCAGAGTAGGAGCAGACCTCTCTGAGTGGCACGCCCTCGGCTAACAGGAACCAGTAGCAACCCAAAGCAATAAGAACAATAGCCAACATTTTCTGTGAGTTTATGCTTTAGGCTCTGTGTAAAGAGTGTCACAGATTATTTCATTTAATCACACATTTATACACAAGTTAGGTACGATTGTATCATCCTATTATACAGAGGTACCAACTGAGGTCATAGAGGGTTGCATGCACTGAGAAAGTCAGAAGAGACCAGAGACAGCAAAGCCTTTGCATTCTGTGGAGGACATTAGCTCTGGCAGGTGCAGGAGAAGCCCTGAGTAGCTTCACTGTTCAAAAGGGAAGATAATCCACTGAGACCCCCAAATTCATCATTGGCTGAGACTGGGATAGGTCGTCCCAGCAACAGGGAGAAAATAATTCACAAATGAAAAAAAAAAAATCTTCGTTTCCTGGAGCCTCAGGGTGTTCAGTCGGCTAGAAGGAGGACATTTGGAAAGCTGGACTAGCTAGAGTGGGACCCTGATGTCTTCATCAGCAGACACTGATGCTTAGAGGAAGTGGAAGAGTCTCAAGAAACTCAGAACGTTAAACATCTCCCAATTACCATGTCCCTGGGCAATCACAAGGTGGGGCATTTGTAAAACTGTCCTGTGGCAAAATGCTTAGATAGGGTTGGTGGCTACGTTTTTCCACCTTCACCATGCTCAAGAGATGCAAAACTTTATATTTAAATTTCTCAAAACAAGAAGATCCCCCCACAATTTATCTGAGAGAGAAGGTTCCACAGAACCAGCAGTTTGCCTGGTGAGGACTCTGCTTAAAATCTCTCTGAGAGGTTTCTGGACAATGCAGACCCTGGCGGTCTGAGGGCTGGGGTGATGGTGGGTGCTCCAGGATTCCTACAGCAGGATGGGCCAGTGGAGTCCTGGAGCTGCCTCTCCGAAGAAGGAAGGAGATGGACCCTGGTCTGCCTTGTTTATGGAGGAAGACTTCCAAGAAGAGGGAGCTTACAGAGGACTGTCTGGCATCTACTCTTGGGAGCTGCAGGTGCTAGGCCAGTGGGAGCAGCCCAGGGGCCATCTCCTTACTTCTTCAGAGAGCAGTGACTTGGGGCTGACAGGACTCCCAGCAAAGCATAAGGGCATTTAGGAGGCAAAGCCCAACCCTTCCCTCATCTCTGACTGCCTCACATTAACCACGGTGCTGTGAATTGCCATCCACCTTGGGGTCACTTTCCCAGACATCTATGGAACTTACTGGGGCCAGTAGCATTATTGGTGAACACCTTCAAGAGATATCTTGGTGACCCTGATACTTTCTCTCAGGGTCACCAAGGAAAGTATCAACTTTTTTGATGATGTTCGAGCTCACTGATGTTCTCCCCAAATCTTACTATTTTGGGGTAAATCACAGTAAGATTCTAGATGGTAATAGTCAATGAACAAAATTACTTTTGTATCCCCAAGCTCCTCTCTCTCTGCCTTGTTAATTCAGCCGTGGACAGTCCCATCATAGGGCAAGGGACCCGTGAGAGTGCTGGGCAGGGCTCAGGCTTACCCATGCATGTCACCTCTGAGCGTGATGGAGCCTTGGGTGGGGGCATGGCATCTCCTCAGCCGTTGGCACTTGCAGGTCCCACCAGGTAGGCCGCCAGTATTAGCAGGAGCCAATATTTCAAAATTTTTCTATTACTTATATGTTTTCTTTTTCAATGTGGTTTCTACACTAAAGAAGCTTACAGTTCTGGGGCTGATGAAACACACTCTTTTATCTGTCTTCTTTGTATCTTCGTCACTAGGATGTGAGTTCCAAGAGAACAGGACTGACCTGATTCATTTCCCACTGTCTTCCAGAGTTGTACCTGGAGCAGGGCTGAGCAGTAGCAGGTGTTTGACTGATTTGTTGAATGAATCTAAGGAGAAAGACAGGAAGATACTACAGCAAAGACACAAAGCTATGGGACTTAGTGGGAGATAACCTTAACTACCTTGGAAGGGTAAAGAAAATATTTACAAAAAAGATAGAACGTAGTGTTGCCATTGTTACCAGGGTAACTGAATGTACCACTTGTTAGTTAACAATCACACAAAACCTGAAGGACCCCAATTCTGTCAAGTGTGAAGTTCCCAGTTGTTAATGGAACCAACCCTGAAACTCACCCAGTATTCTTTTTATTAAAGCATAATCTCTCGGAAGGTACATTTTAGAAAATACGTGTGTATCTCCTTTAATACTAATTTCCCAGTACTTTCCATCCTATGCTTGCAGTTTAAGGATGAAATGAAATCATGAAGTGGTGTATGTTTATTAGAATCAAATGTTACTCATCTTAAATTTATAGGTGAGTTTTAGTGGTCCCCAACCTTTTCGGAACCAGGGACAGGTTTCATGGAAGACAGTTCTTCCACGGATGTATAGGAGGGCTTGGGATGACTGAAGCACATTAAATATTCACCTCAGATCATCAGGCCTTAGATTCTCATGAGGAGCCACAACCTAGATCCCTCACCACATGCACGGTTGACAGTAGGGTTTGTGCTCCTAAGGAGAGTCTAATGCCTCCCTGATGAGACAGGAGGTAGCGCCTAGGTGATGATGCAGGTGATGGGGAACAGCTGTAAGTACAGATGAAGCTTCATTCTCTTGCCCAAAGCTCACATCCTACTGTGCATCCTGACAGGCCACTGATTAGGGGTTAGGGGCTGCAGAATTAGATGAGATCAGATGCCTGATTTTGCACAGATGTGGAAGGCTGGACTGTGCCAATCATTTCATTCAGGAAAGTCTGTGGGTAAACATCTTGTGCTGGGATGGAGTTCTCATGGAGGCTGAGAGTCCTTGCTGAAGGCCTACAGGCTGAAGTGAGTCACCTTGAATGTAGGAAGATGGAAGGAGCAATCTCTCAGCTGTGTCATTCAGTAGGGTACTGCCTACTTCTGAATCATGACAACTGAGCATGCCACAAATATTTATTTACTAGCCACCATGGGCAAGGCCCATGTTGTTTAAGAAAGAGTATACATGTAATGAGTTACAAGACACAGGCCCTGCTTGTAAGGAGCTTATGCATCAAAGGAACACATCATATGGATGGATCAGATGAAGCAGTCAGTGGTAAGTGCCAAGACTCTTTGGTTCCCACCCACCGCCCAGTCTCTGCCTTCCCCGGATCTCTGATGCCTCTGACTGCAGCTCCAGTCCCACTGCAGGGCTGGAGTCAGTCTTGATTAGCAGGAAGTGTATAAATAGCCCGAGTTCTGCTCACTTCCAAAGCGTGTGGGATGCAGTGGAAAGTACTAGAGGTGTCTGAGGCAGAATACACGCCCAACAAGGGAGCCTGTGTGAGTCCTTGATGTGTTTGTATGTCCACAAGTAAACCGGAGGTAGAAGATGCCTAGATGATGGTGTCATCACATCAGAGGAAGGATGCTAAGGAGGCGGACAGAGGTTGTGGCAGGCATGTCAGAGAAAGGCTCTTGGAAATTTGCTGGGTGGGTGTGGGGGGTGTCCTAGCCAAGGAGACCGCAGCAGATGTGGGTTGGTCAGGAGGGATCAGGAAGATACGGCCTTCAATATGCCTGGGGGAATTGGACCAAAACCCCAACCAGGCTTCCCCATGTTGTGTGTGCTGCCCAAAGGGGCACACAGGCGTCACTCTCTGTAGGTGCTGTGTGCACAGGGCACCCTGGCTGGGAGCAAACACAGGAGTGAGTGACATGGCTTGGGACATCGGTAAATGGATGAACGAGTGGGTCAGTGAATGGCCTGTCCTGTTCCAGTAGTGACGGGTGGACCCCAAACCACTACTATGGCCACCCATGGACCAAAGTGGGATTTGCCAGGAGACAAGCGAAGCCTGAGCTTCAGGCCCCCCACTGGAGGTGGGAGAGGTCTCAGCAATGCATCTTGGGCCCATATGTTTTTGTAAAATTTGCAAATGTAAGATATTTTTGTATTCTTTTCCTTAAAGTGAACTTTCTAAATGGTGTTAACTTCAGGCCCTGCAAACATCTGTATCCACCCTGGGCTTTGAGCAGAGGTTGCATCTGTATCAAACATGGATTCAGGTGACCGAATTCACAGAGCTCCCTCCCTTCCTGCCACCAGTCTGAGGACTGACCTTCCTTCCATGCTGGTCTTTCTCTAAACCTAAAGGCTGTGCTGGTCATCCTTGCCCTGGGTCTCCATAAAGACCAGATATGAGCTCTGACCTGCTCGCCCCAGGGTGGGGTGGCTGAGGAGCAGGAAGGAGGTCATGAAGAGTGGGCAGGAGCAGAGGCAGGAGGCAGGGAGTCAGTATGGGCTTGCTGGGATGGGGGACATGGCAGAGAGTCAGTATGGGCTCTGTGGGAGTTGGGGGAGGTGGTGGCTGGCTCCTTTGGCTGGGCAGGAGGGGAGTGGGCATGAACCAGCTGATGAACCTCTGCCAAGCATTAGTTCTTCAAACCTTGGTCTCGAGATGGGAGCAAAATGTCCTCCAGGGCAATAACATACTGAATAAACAGTCTGAGCAGTCAGGGGTAAGTAGCCCTCCCTGTGCTGTCTACACAGTGGTTTGGCAATGTGCTTTCAGGTGCTAAAGTGGCATTGAGAGGCCATTACAGAAATGCTGCCCTGTGGGCTAACAGGAAGGACTGGACTTACTGGGAGAGGCCCTGGGGCAGCTCTAACTTGCTGAGGCTGAGCTGCCACAGCCACAGGCTTTCTGGAGGGAGTCCCAAGGTGTGTGCGTGTGTGCACCATAATATCAAGGTCAGGGAGCAGAAGACACCAGTAGAAGGAGGCAGTAGATTGTCTAGACTTCAAGTTAGGTTTTGTGACCTGGTATTGATCAGTTCTGCTACTGATAATTCTTCTGCCTAGAAAACACAGCCAGCTGTCAGCACCCACGCAGGAATGGCAGGACCTCGCAGAAGCTCCAGTCTCTGACTTGAAGCGGTGTAGAGTTGGCATGTAACCTAAGCACATACATTCTCCCACATACTTTAACACATTGACTGTCAAATAGTTGTTATACTGCATTGCTCAGGAAGAAAAGTCTGCTTGTGTTCAACCATTTATTTTATTTTATTTTTTAAATTTATGATCCTCAGTTGGTTGAATCCATAGATGGAGAAGCCATGGTTGCAGAGGTGGCCCGTCTACTTGCTTTCCTTCCTGTCACCTTTTGTCCTAGTTTTACCAGAAGGAGCCCCCCCTTTGTTGCCCTGCAGGTTTACTATAAAGCTTGCCATCCAGGGCTTGAGAACAGTTGTCATTTCTGATGTTCAAAATTGTGAGACTCACTCCTTACCTTGTCAGCTGCCTGGTTCATGCGTGCCTACTGCCGCCAGGACAAATGTTCTTAGCCTTCAAAGGCCTCTTCCCATAAGCATCTCCCACCCTCCCCACACCTTGACTGAGCTGACTTCTGACCTTCCGTGACAGGCCCTGTATCCTCTGTCCTCCTAACTTCACACAAGCTCTTCCTCTGCTTGGAGCACCCCGTCCCCATTGCTGGGTGTATACACCCCACCATCCCTTCAAGTGCTACTTCATTCGTGCAAAGATTCAGAATCTTTCAGAATATCCTCCTGGTCCCCTGCAGTCTTTCCTTGACAACTAGGAGTAGAGTGGAATGTAGGAGTCTGAAGCCCAAAGAGTTTCCAATTATAGTGTTGAGATTCCTGTTTTCTTCTCTTTTGGAACCCCCAAGGGATATAGGAAATTGACTTGACATTAGTTTTGGACTTGGGGACAAAGCAGGTAAGGCTCAGAGGACAACTAAATAACCACTGAGTGCCAATTTTTTGGTGAATAAATTCAAAGCAGAGAGTGTATTTCGCTTTAGGGATAGATTGTATAATAAAGTTGACGTGAGGGGTTAAACTGTTGGTTTCTAGGTCAAAGGCACACAGAACTGGTATCTAGTTGGGAGATTTTATAATCCCCAGATAGGCC
The DNA here is from genome assembly GCA_963574575.1 of Galagoides demidoff. Lineage (NCBI taxonomy): Eukaryota > Metazoa > Chordata > Mammalia > Primates > Galagidae > Galagoides > Galagoides demidoff. Next base: position 8,702 of record CAUYQV010021150.1, read on the forward strand.
CTCCTAAGAAAAGCCAGAGACATGGGTGTCTGTTTTAGACAGTGGTAACAGCAAGTGGCAGAGTGGCCAAACTTTATGAATTACTCTGGAAAACCCAAAGTCCTATTAAAATAATAGGATTTCCAAAGTATCCATTATCCCTTCCACCTATACCTACCGAGCACCTGTGTGGTGGGCAGTGTGATGCACACCTAAACCTTCCATTCTGTCTTTTTTTTTTTTTTTTGGCTGGGGCTGGGTTTGAATCCACCACCTCCAGCATATGAGGCCAGCACCCTACCCCTTTGAGCCACAGGCACCGCCCAGACCTCCCATTCTGAGAAGAGTTTGTCACCCAGGTACTGGAGATGTGTCCTCAGCAGCCGCCTGCAGCTGTCAGCCCCTTCAGGGCTGTCTCCAACACAGGGCCCTGCCTTGCCCAATTCAGGCTTCTTTCCAGGGAAGCTTGCGAATGGTGACTGATTGAATTTAGGGGTATGAAGTCTGGCCATTTTGGCCTAATATGGGACAACTCTGAAGGGTCATTTCAGCTCCTAAACCCCTGGAGGATTGGTTGATTTTGTTATTGAGCTCAAATCACAGTTTGATTTTTTTCCTCTGCTCCACCCTGTTCCCTTTCCCTCTCGTCTTCATCATCTTATCTCACAATACCCAGGGCACTCCTTAAAAAACATCCTACACGCCAAACTCCCACCCAGCATCTGCTTCCTGAGGAATCCAACCTTCTACAATCTGTTTTTTGAATAGCACTGTGGATGATTACCAAGGGCCTTCAATCTAGAAGATAAATGTTTAACAACTATTTAGAATTTCCCATAGAATCAGAGTGTATTCCCATATTCTATAAATAAAAGAAACAAAAGAATGGGTAATGGGATGTAACCTCCAGTTGCCTTGGAAGGCAGCATTTCTTTTTTTTTTTTTTTGAGACGGAGCCTCAAGCTATCCCCCTGGGTAGAGTGCCATGGCATCACAGCTCACAGCAACCTCCCACTCCTGGGCTCAAGCGAGGCTCCTGCCTCTGCCTCCCAAGTAGCTGGGACCACGGGCATCCGCCACAATGCCCGGCCATTTTTTGGTTGTAGCCATCATTGTTGTTTGGCTGGCCGGGCTGGGGATTCGAACCCACCACTTTAGGTGTATGTGGCTGGTGCCTTAGCCGATTGAGCCACAGGCGTCGAGCCGAAGGCAGCATTTCTTAACCTAGCTCTGCCCACTGATATCCTCTCTGCTTCATGTCCATATGCATCAGCCAAAGGTGACCTTCCCAGGGAAAGGAGTGTGGCTCTTCAGACAGCATTTATAGAATCCTTCACTCAGATTCTTATGTCAAAGCCCAAAGTGTACAGCTAGATAGTGGCTGAGCCCAAATTAGAAGCGAGTGTCCTCTGCCCAGTCCAGACCTTTCTCTACCATGTCTCTGAATTCATCTTGGCAGCTCTTTGAAAATGTCAAGAGTTATTTCTGGCTCCAGCCTGTCCAATTCTGTCTTCCATATAGCCTTCAAAATCAGCAGGGACCCTGGCCTGCCATAGTGGACACGGGCATTGGTGGGTCTGGCAAATGTTGGTGTACTTGATCCAGGGAGTGTGGGAGGCTGAAATGTCTGAACCAGGCTTCCTAGCTCTTAAGTGACTTCAATACTTAAAGTGAAAAGATGAGAGAGGGCAGGAGCTATAGAGCTGATCACCATTTCTTACAACTTAGAACCTTTGAATGCAGGTCTAGGTCTTGAAAACCCACATAAACATTCATTGTGCAATTCTAAACATTGTGTGGAAAAAGAACCAGGCTAATGGCCAGAACACTTGGGTTCTGGTCCTAGCTCTGCCTCTAACCAATTATATGATCCAGGATGAAGAATCTACTCCTTTACTGTCCTATCAGTTTTTTACAGATCAAACAGTGCTGATCAGTTAGATCCTCTTTGAAGTCTTTATAGCTAAACTATTCTGGATGAAGTTTTTCTTTTATGGGAATTTGTTTGACATGGTCATTCCATTTTTTTAATTGACTATGTTTAGAGTAGTTCTGGTTTTAGGTTTGCATGCATTCACCACCACAGTATTGTACAAAGCGTTTCCATGGCCATAAAAATCCTCTGTGCTCCATGTGTCACTCTCCCTGCACCTGACCCCTGACAACCATTGTCTTAGTTTTGCCTTTTCCAAAATGTCATATAGTTGACATTGCATAATGGTAGCTTTTTAAAATTGGTTTATTTTGCTTAGCCATATGACTTTAAAGTCCTTCGTGTTATTTCGGGGCATGACAGCCTAATTCTTTTCACTGCTGAATAATTCTTTTGTCTGGATGTACCACAGTTTGTTTACTCCCTCACCTATTGAGAGACGTCTGGCTTCCTTCCAAGGTTTGGCAATTATGCGTGAAGCCGCTGTAAACACGTGTGTGCAGGGTTTTGTGTGAATGTAAGTTTTCTACTCATTTGTGTAAATACCAAGGAGTGCAATTTCTGGGTTGTATAAAGAATGTGTTTATTTTTGTAAAAAGCTGCCAAACTATCTTCCCAAGTGGTTGTGCTATTTTGCATTACCACCAGTAATGACTGGGGACTGCTGTGGGTTCACACCGTCACCAGCTGCTGATGGTGTCAGCATTCTGGACTTTATCATCCTGAGGAGGGTGCAGTGGTGTCTCGTTTGCGGTTGGATTTTCTGACAGTGAGTGACCTTGCACATCTTTCCACGTGCTTGTTTGCCGTCCACATGCCTTCTTTGGTGAGGGGTATGTTCAGATCTTCTGCCCATTTTTAAAGGCGGTAGTTACTTTCTTGTTGATGAGTTTTAAGAATTTCTTGTATATTTTAGATACTGGTCCTTTATCAGATATGTTTTGCAAGGATTTTGCAACCACCTAATCTGTGGTTCATTTTATTATTTTAACAGTGGCTTTCAAAGAACCATGGTTTTTAATTGAAATGAATTCTAACTTGTTAATTTTTTTCTTTCATGGATCACACTTTTGGTGTTGTATCTAAAAAATTATCACCAAATCCAAGGTCACCTAGATTTTCTATGATGACGTCTATGATTTTTACAGTTTTAAATATTTTTTTACAGTTTTACATTTAGGTGCATAATTCATTTTGAATTAATTGTAAACAGCATTAGGTCTGTGCCTGGTTTCATTTTTTTATGTGAATGTCCAGTCATTCCAGTACCATTTGATTAAACAACTAGTCTTTCTCCATTGTACTACCTTTGCTTCTTTGTTAAAGATCAGTCGACCAAATCTGTGTGGGTTTAATTGTGGGCTCCCTAATCTAGTCCCCTGATTTATTTGTCTACTCTTCTGCCAACACCACATTGTCTTAATCACAGTCGCATCAGAACCAGTAGAATTCACTAGTAGAGGTGGAAGCCAGCAGTGCTCTCCATCAACACAGTACTGGCTGCTCTGGGTCTTCTGCCTCCCCTTATAAACTTTGCCACTGGTTTGGTTATACCCACAAAAGTGTTCTATGGATCAAGCTGGGAAAAGCTGAGATCTTGATTATGACATCTCAACCACACACACAGAATATCTCTCCATTTAGTTAGATCTTCTTTCATTTCTTTTGTGATAGTTCTATAATTTTCCTCATATAAAAAGGGGTTTGAAGGGTGGACTAGGTGCTGGTGTCCCAAGGGAGTACTTCGACATTCAGCAGTGAGGTAGGCAGCACTTTTTCTAGCATAAGTTTATGAACTTAATTGTCTGACCTTGTATGACAATAGCTCAGATGGCTATTCTAGTAAAAGAGTTCAATTGCTTTGAAGGGTGGACTAGGCCTTGCCGTCAGTGCACAGCTTCCCAAGGGGAGACTTTGAAGGTGACCACAGTGACATTCAGCAGTGAGTATGTAGCACTTTTTCTAGGATGAGTTTGTGAATTTAATCTGACTTCATAGACCTTTTATATTTTGCTAGACTTATATCTAATTATTTTATTTTTTGGTGCTAATATAAATGGTACTGTGTTTGTAATTTCAAATTCTAGTCTTTCATTGTAGGTATGTAGGAAAGCAATTAACTTTTGCATATTAGGCTCATGTCTGGAATCTTGCTGTAATTGCTAATTACATGTAGTTCCAGGAGAGTTTTTTTGTTGTTGTTGATTCTTTGGGATTTTCTACATAGACAAAAGCATCATTTGTGAACATGGACAATTCTATTTTTTTCTTTAAAATCAGTACCCCTTTTATTTTGTTTTCTTATTTTATTGCATTAGCTAGGACTTCCAGTTCCAGATTGAGGAAATTTCTTCCCTACTCTTAGTTTGCTGAGAATCCTTATTTTTTTAAAACCATGAGTGAGTGTTAGATTTTGCCAGATGCTTTTCATCTGCATCTACTGATATGACCATATTTTTTTTATTGAGAATTTTTGCACTTTTTATTGATAATTTTTGCATCTATGTTCATGAGAAGTATCAATTTTTAGTGTTTCTTCTTGTAATTTTTCTTGTCTTATTAAATTAGGAGGACTTCTAGTATGATGTTGAATAGGAGTATTGAGAGTGGACATCTTTGTCTTGTTCCTGATCTCAGTGGGAAAGCATTTATCTATCTGGTTTGGCATTAGAGTGATGCTGGTATCAGCATAAAAAGATGATCAACATTGTTAATCATGTAGGAAATGCAAATTAAAACTGACTGAGATGCCATCACATGGCCCTGAGAATAGCTAACAGAACCACACCACCATCACTAACAACATCAGGACCATGTTTAGTGTTGGAGAGGATTTGGAACAACTGAAACCCCCGTGCATTGATGGCAGGAGTGGAAAATGGTACAGCCACTTTAGAAAATTGGTAGTTTCTTTTAAAGTTAAACATATATTTACCAAATACAAAATCCTATACTCAAATCTTTATTCTTTATGCCTTGTCAAAGTTAAAAACAACTCGAATATGCCTCAAGGATGAACAAACTGTACTCCATTTATGTAATGGGATACTGCACAGCAATAAAGGGAACAAATTACACCCAATAACATGGTTGAATCTTAAGGCATTATGCTAAGTGAGAAAAGCCAGACTCAAAAGTCTACAGATTCCATTTACAAGAAATCGGGAAGCAAAGCTACAAGATCAGAGAATAGGTCATTGTTTATCTGGGCGTGGGATGGGGCAGAGAACTGATAGAACGGGGTCTGAACATGCTTTTTGGGGTACGGGAACAATGCTACATCTTGATTGTGGTCATGGTTACACGACTATGCACATTTGTCACAAAACTCACATAATTGTGCCCTGAAAGAAGAGTAAACGTGTATTATACACGACATATAATTTGTAACTTATAGCATAATAAAAACATTGTGAAATTCTCAAAAGATTAAAAATCATGTATCTTTGCACAGCTGTAATCCGAGAGAACATCGTGCGTGCTCGCCTGCCTTCCCGTTTACAGTGCCACCCAGCAGAGCCCTCACCAGCGCCGGCGGCAGCTCCTGTCACCAGCACCCACCCTTCACCAACGCTCGTGGCGCCACCTGTCACCAGCGCCCACCTGTCACTAGCGCCCTCGGCAGCACATCCCCGCATCTGCGTTCCAGGGAAGACAGTCACTACTGGGCATCCCCACACTGTACCTGTATCATCACACTCTGGGAATTAAATTAGAATGGATCATTCACTTTCCCCCCTAAAAGATCAGCAGGACTAATTTTATTATTTGTTACACGATATTTTCCTGTTTTCCTTGGTCACCACCAGAAAGAACCTGATTTCCAGGTCAGCCCAAATCAGCCAGACTCCCCTTGCTTGGGATCAGTTAGGAATTGCGTTTGTTTGCTAATAGTAGGGATTGGACTTCAGTGGTTAATTAATGTCATGTTCTCCCAGTCCACATCATCAGAGACGCGGGTATTCAAGATTTGCACAAACGGTTTAAAAGTTTTAAAAATATTAAAATTATTTTATTTCAACTGAAACACAAAAATGGGTCAAAAGTGTGCATATTTTTGTGGACTTTTGATTCACACTGATGAATCTCTTTTCCAGTGGGATGTACTCACTTCTGGAGCCACCAGCGGTAAACCAGAGCCTCCACCTCATGCGTGGCGCCCTCAGCCAGTCAGAGTGCCCACGTCACGTGCAGCCTTCAGACGTAAACCAGAGCGCCAGCCAGAGCACCCACCTCACGTGGGGCACCGTCAGCCGTCAGCCAGAGCTCCGGTTTTACTGCCTAATCTGTTAGGAACTGGCTGCGGGTGGTTTGGTGAAGAGGAGGCTCACGTTGACTAAGCCAGCAGCCTGTGGCTGTTGTGTGAACTCTGGCCTCCTGAATCCACGTCTTGTGCTCTTTTGCCAAGAAATTCGTGAAAATTCTGTCATACCTAGATCCTCACTGGCTTCCCTATCTCTTTAACCTTCTGCCCTTTCTTTTTCCTTTCCTTCCTTCCTCAGCTGTTTATTGCAGTAGGTCTGTCTGTCCTGGCACCTGTCCTTTTGGGGAAGAGTGCTTGATAATCTTAGACACTTTCTTTTGCCTTCGGGGGCACTGACTTCTCCTCTTCCGGCATCGGCTCTCCTTGGGTCAGAGATGGGTTGGAACAGCAGATATGCAGCTGGCCGCTGGGGAAGGAGTTGTGTCAGGTGACTGGACAGCAGCCGCTGAGGCCTTCCTGACTTTGTCAGCGCCGGGTTCATTAGCATCTGCCTCGCCCCCCAGTGTGGCCCCCAGTGAGGGGAAGTGGAAGTTACTGCTTTGTTGGATGACACTTTCAGAAAATCTTAAAAGGAGGCACTGATAACAGGTCTTTAAATACAATCTATAAATTGCCCACTTCCATACTTCTATCTCCAGCCCTGACTTTTCCCAGAGGCTCCAGCTTGTACACACAAAGGCCACCTCAACATCTCCTCGTGGATGACTAAAGAGTGGCTCAAACTTGACACATCTAAAAGAGAGTTCCTAATTTCACTCCGGAATCAGATCCTCCCCCGCTGTTTCCTTTTCAGTAAATGGCACCATCATTTACCCAAATGTTCAGGCCCAAACCCTATGAGTCATGTTGACCCTTCTCCTTCCCCCATGCCCCACTTTACATGAGCAGCAAACATTTTAAGCTCCCACTTTAAGTGATAACCTGAATCTAGTCACTTCTTACCACCTCCACAACTCCTGACTGGCCCAGTCACCACCGGATCTTACCTAGATTGCTGAACCAGACTCTTGATTGTCCCCCCTTCTACTCTTGTCCCCTACAATGAAATCACACAGTGTCTAGAACAGCAGTTCTCAACCTGTGATTCACGACTACAAGAACTGTATTAAAGGGTTGCGGCATTAGGAAGGTTGAGAACCACTGATCTAGAACAATCTTTTAAAACCTTAAAAGCATGACTTGCATTGCTCAGACCTTACCATTACCAAAGTTTCTTCTGGCTCTCACATGAAATAATCCCTTTCTGGTCCCTCCGCATCATCCCACCCCTTCCCCTGCTTCACTGTGATCCTTGTAGGCACACTCCAGTCAGGGCCTTTGCACTGCTGTGTCTTCTGCACTAAATCTGCTTCCTACAGACTCTATGCTCAAATGCTGACTCTCCAGAGATGCCCCAGGCCACCACATCTGTTTGTCACTGCCTGGTGACATAGAGCACCGATTGGGTGGCTGACTTCCCTCCAGTAGAATATAAGCCTCAGATCCTCCTTGTTTTGTTCATTGCTGTGCTCATGGATGCATCAAAGATTTGCTCAATGATTGAAACAAACAATTTAGATGCTGTTATTTCTGATGCTATTTTATTTTCCACTGGATGCATGGATTGCTTCATTATGTTCTTCCTGGGGTTTTAACATGAAGTCACCTCTTTTTGTTTTCCTAATAGAAAACTAAGTTAGTGAACACAGCCGATGTTCAAGTAGTTCAGTCTAGTTCTTAGGCTATGTATGTAAAAACTTGGTGAAAAAATTAGTTCAATTTAATTGCATGGGTTACATTAACCTCCAAAGCAGAAAGGAACAGAAATCTTGAATTGCCTGCCGTGCCTCCAGGCTCCTGTGAGGTCATCCTTCCGCCTTATCCAGTGATCCATCCTGACCTTACCCAGCTGGAAAACTCACCTGCAAGCCCCCTCTATAGTTCTTTCTGTGTGAAGCTGTCTGACACCCTCCTGCTGGCAGGAACGGTGACTCTGTCATACTAAGTGCAGATCTCTCCCTTCCAGCATTTACCAGACTACCATGGGTATAGTTTGTATCTTTTCCCCCTTTCCAGCAGGAGTAAAGGTTCACCAGAGTCAAGAGCTGTATCTTATTCATCTTTTTTTGTGTGTCAAGCACAGTGCCTGGCACACATATGATTATTAGGTTTTGTAGAAGTGTTGACTGAATTCTGTTCCCCAAACAGAAGAAATACTGTTAGGGGAGAACTGCACTAGAAATAAGACATGGTGTGTGACCACCACTCCCCCACAGGAGAGCATGCCAACACCCTGTGTGCCAGGCCTTGGAGAAAAGTCTTCTATGAAATTCTTTTCGATCACACTTGTATTTCCCAGCCCCCCCCCACCTCATCCTAATGCGTTCCTTGCAGCACTTGGGTTACTTTTTCACTTTCTACAGTTTGTGAGATTTCTTTTGAGTTTGTTTACATCTTTGGGGACACACTGTTGCAGGATATGAATAATTGAACACAACAAATTTGGGTATAAATTATGGATTACAGATGCCGAGTTGTTCTGGAACTGTTGCTCTGTGTGTTGTCGTGAGGCACTAGAATATTAAAAATATGTATTTTAAATGATCTTACCTTGTTTCCTGAAAAGAAAAGAAAGAAAAACTATGAAAGCCTAGAGCATCAGGGAAGATTGCTGGGCTCAGAGCTGGTAGTTTCCCCGAGTCAGGTTATGTGGCCCCGGGAAGCATGGTGGCCACCTGGGCACTAATGGCTTTCAGTTTGGGAAACTCTGGAATAGCTTGTGCTGGCTGGGTCCTTAATTGGGTGCAGGTCTCTGTGCCTTTGGTAAGAGGACACATGAGGAATTTGTGATTGTGCAATCATTGGAGGGTCTAGGGGAGGCAGAGCTCAGTAAACATGGAGGCATCTGTGCCCTGCCACAGAGCCCAGGGAGACAGTAGGCCCTGAGGGACCCTGAGAGTTTCGGGTTCTCAGAGAAGGTGGCCTGCAAGTAGTTCAGGTAGTTTGCAGGCTTTCTGCTGGAAGGATTTGTGGGGCTAGGTGAGCCTACCCCAGGCTCCAACAGCAGCAGCCACTGTTAGCTTCTAGTGGCTGGTTCTGCCCCTGGAGCAGGAGGTGTCAGGGAGATCCAGGGCCTGCAGTCCCAGTGATTCCAAAGTTAATAAGTTTTGATTTCTCAAGGGAGGGTTGAGTTTATTACTAACTCCTTGGGACAGAGAACAACAATTTCCCACAGTGTCTTGTTGGTAGACCCCCAGCCTCTGCATGGAACTGACTTGCTTCAAGGAGCTGGGATGATCACTCACTCCACGTGTGCAGTCCTCTCTTTGAGCAGAGTAGATGGTCCAGAGAAGCCAGGGCTGTCTTGGCAAGGTGGCCTCTGTAGGCCTGGGTCATAGCTCCCTGGGCTGGGCCTTTGCTAGTTACTAAGTGCCCTACCAAGCAGGCCTCTGACAAAGACAGAATCCCACTGCTTTTCCTCGTGATGGACACTGGCATGAATTTGAAGTCTGAGTTCATTGTCAGGCCTAGGACCTGATGCTGGAAATTCACTGCAGGGACAAATTGAAGGGGAGAGAAGTGTTATGTGTAAGTGCTTGTCAGCCCTTCTGGGCTCTGGCAAGTTCCTCACACTAGCAGGCAATTAATGAAGTGAGAGGAGGGTGTGTATGTGTGTTTGTGTGAGGCATGTGAAATGTGGGCATCTATATATGTGTGGTGTGTATATACATGTGTGTGATGTGTGGTTATATGTGTGAGTGTGAGTGTGTGGTGTGTGTGTTTATGAATGTGCATGTGGTCTGTGTGTCTTTGTGGGGGTGTGTATTTGTGTGTGCTTATGTGCATGTGTGTGGTGTGTATATGTGCATGTGGTGTGTGTACATGTGTGTGGTATGTATATGTGTATTTATGCACACGTGTGGTATTTATGTGCATGTATATGTACATGTGGTATATGTGTGTCTTTGTGGGGGTGTGTATGTGTCTCTGTGTCCTGATTGACACCGCAGGGAATGGTACCTTGTGGATGTTGCTGAAGATGCAGGGAGGGATCTGTGCTCTGGGGAAAATGCATGAGCATTTTATGAGAAGAGGGGTCTTGTACTTTTCCAGGATCCTTGAGGTGGGAAATTCTGGCAAGAAAACCAAGATGGGTAGAAGAAGCTGGCTCTGGTCCCTGGAAATGCCAGCCAGGAGTCAGGAGATGGCGTCTTTCCTCCTGGGAAAGAGGAGCCGGGTGCCCTTGAGAACTGGTCAGCATTTGGGTGTGGAGAGAGGCTTGGGCACCTAGGGGAGCCTCGGCTTACAGTATGGGGGCTGCAGAGCAGAATTGGAAAGACCCAGGATGACTCTGGGAACCATGGAGGGTGACAAGAGGGTGGATGGAGGTGCTGGGTGTGTGGTTTAGACTCTGAATTGCAGGGTAAGATGTTTTGAACTGGAACCTGAGGAGTCCCTGTGGCAAAGATGTGGGTCCTTTTGGGGCTTTTTAATAAGGCACCTGTAGTACAAGTGTGCAAGGAGGGAAAATCATTAGGATACTACAGACAGAGGGCAGAGAAGACTGGCAGCTGTGTGGCATCAGGCTCCTGTCTCCCATCAGCCTGGGCACATCTAGTGGTTAGGTCTAGCCTCCCAGGCTGGGACCCTAATCCAGACCTCCTGTGGATGGTCTGTGGCCCCTGGAAGGACACTTTGCGGCCGCAGAAGAGTGAATCACTGCATGAGTCTTCTTCAAGAGGCTGTCAAGACACAACTCAGGACTATTTTGAAGAGTGTGGGAAGAAGGGAGGGAGAAAGAAGGCAGCCAATTAACCTGCCTTGGAAGCATGAGAACTTGGTGGCTCTGCAATTAATCAATCACTTTTTATCTTATTTTATTATTATCTTTTATTAAATCATAGCAGTGTACATTAATACTATCATGGGGTACAGTGTACTGTTTCTGTATACAATTTGAAATACTTTCATCCAACTGGTTAACATAGGCTTCATGTCTTTTTCTTAGTTATAAATCACTTTTTAAAAAGCCAACTATGAAAGGAAATGGAAGGGATATAGAGTTCATAGTAATTGGAATCATACAGCATCATCAGCAAGTTGATCAGCCTCCCTGACCACAGCGTTCTCAGTTGTAGAGTGGGGGTATAAATCTGCCTCTTGAAGTATTTTTTTAAATTGTAGTAAAATGTACGTAGATGAATTTGTCATCTTAGCCATTTTAAATGTACAATTAATCAGCGTGAAGGATGTTCTCAAATCGCACAGCCAGCACCATCACCATCCACAGAGCTCTTTCCACTTCCCCAGCTGAAACTCTGCACCATTAAACACCAGCTCCCCATCTTGCACACCCCAACCCCTGGCAACCAGCTCTTTCTGTACCTAGAAACTGGACTGCTCTAGTGGAATCATACAATGCTTGTCTCTTTGTGACCGCCTTGTTCGGTGAGTGCAATGTTCTCAAGGTTCATCCACAGTGCAGCATGTGTCAGAATTTCCTTCCTTAGCCTTGTAAGGCTAAGTCATAGTCCATTGAGTGTACACCGTATTTTGTCCAGCCTTTCATTTGTTGATGAACATGAGTTTCTTTCACCTCTTGATTATTGTGAATGATGCTGCTGTGAACCTGAGTGGGTAAATATCTCAAGTCCCTGCTTTCAGTTCTGAAGTGGAATTGTTGGATCATCTGATAATCCTACTTTCAATTTTTTTAGATACTGCCATACTGTTTTCTACAGAGGATGTGTCATCTTACATTCCTACCCATAGTACACAGGGTTTTAACTTCTCTACATCTTCACCAACGCTTACTTTCCTGTTTCATTTTGTTTTTTAAGGTATCCACCTCAGTGGGTGTGAGGTAACACCTCATTGTAATTTCGATTTTCATCTTCTCGATGGTCAGTGATACTGAGCATCCTTGTATGTGCTTATTGGGCATTTGCATGTCTTCTTCAGAGAGATGTGTATTCATGTCCTTTCTCTATTTTAAAAAAATTTTTTTTATTTCAACTTTTTTATTTCAACTTATTACTTTGAAGGTTTTTAAAATTTTTTTTTATTACTTCTTCCTCCTGTAGTGTTTTCTTGCCCCCCGTGTAGTTGGGATCACAAGGTCTGGCTGTCTCGTTGTCCTGTTGTTGTTGTAGTAGAGACGGGGTCTCACGCTGGCTCAACTGGCTCAGGGGGGTCTTAGCTGGTCTCGAACCTCTGAGCACAGGTGATCCGCCTGCCTCGGCCTCCCATAGCACTGGGACAACAGGCGTGAGCCACCACATCTGGCCCCTTTCTCTATTTTTAATTAGATTATTTAATTTTTTTTTTT
>CAUYQV010021153.1:0-42583 GCA_963574575.1 Galagoides demidoff
GGAGAGAGAGAGGGAGAGAGAGAGGGAGAGAGAGCAGGAGAGAGAGAGGGAGAGAGGGAGAGAGAGAGAGAGGGACAGAGAGAGGGAGGGGGAGGGAGGGAGAGGGAGTGAGAGGGACAGAGAGAGGGAGGGGGAGGGAGGGAGAGGGACAGAAAGAGGGAGAGAGAGGGAGGGAGAGAGAGGGAGAGAGGGAGAGAGAGAGAGGGAGAGAGAGAGGGAGAGAGAGAGAGGGAGAGAGAGGGAGAGAGAGAGAGGGAGAGTGGTGGATGCGGATAACCGGTGGGAGGGAGTGGGAGGGAATGAGGAGAGTCTAGCTTCAGACAGGATATTTGTTTTCTTCTTATAAACATTTCATTATTTGCAAAATTAAATTTAAAAAAGATAACAAACCGTTAATAAGACAGGCCACGTTAGAGGTAGCCAGTCATGTGAAGTTTGTAGCCAGGATACGCTGGGCTTGTTTAGAAAGGTGATGGCCACTTTTCCTTGTGAGTGATTAATATTAAACAAAAGCATCGCAGATAACAAACACGATGGCCCTTTGCATTACTTGTCTCTGTGTAGAATCTTTTAAAATGGTTCTGCTTATTGTATTTGGTTTGCTTTTTTCCATATTTCTCCCACAAACTTGCTACAAAGGCTGTACTTGAAACTCGGAAGACATGGGGGAAAGGTGATATCCGAGAAGCCGTGCGATGGGGTAAAAATGCCATTATGAACAGCTTCTCGTCCCAAAAGGATCCCTCTTAATAAAGAATAAACAGCTAGGGGCACTCTCAGTATCTTCTGCAAGAGAGAAGCTGATTGGCAGGACGGCGCCTGTGTTCATACTCTGCCGTGCCAGTGTGCTCAGCCTTGCTCACAATGAATGAGTTTAAGTTCACCTTGATTTCCTCCGAGTATCAGAGCAACAAATGCGTCCTTTAATATCACAGTCACCCTGTGTCTTTAGCATGGGAACTGCCTGGAAGGTTCTCCTATGCAATGTCATGGCAACCACTCTATTGAAAACCCCAGACACGCTGGGCTGGGAGCTCAGGAAGCTTGTGAACCATTTTTCTCTTTCCCAAACACTGGCCAGTTGCTCCACGACACGCAGGCTTCTGATTATACAGGGGAAAACGTAAAGATGTGACTCTGAACCTCGCTGGAGAGCAGATGAAATACCACAAAATGGGCAAAAAATGGTCCTCACACCCGCTTTCTTTCCCATTCAGCGCTGTCTCTCACTTTCTGCCCTCACGGAACCCACAGTCCCTAAACATCTTATCTAGCAGGTGCCAGCGCTGGGCGGGGTTCTCAGGTACTGTAGTAAACGAGACAGATGCCCACCACCAATGCCAAAGAAAACAACTTCTGAGGACACCGTGGATTTCTGGCCACACACAGCTGGACGGGGCACTTCCCGCTGGTGCTGCCCTGACCGACACGGACATGCAGGTTGCAAGTCACCCAGCTCTGGCCACCACGCGCTACACTGCGCGTCCGGCTGGTCCCAGGAGACGGGTGTTTCTGCCCACAGCCTCATTCCCGTGAATTTCATCTGGCTCTACAATCTGCCAGGGAAGATTTTCCAAGAGGCTATTTCAATGTAAAATAAACAAAAGTATAACATGTGATTTGTGGTTTCTCTCTGTATTGCAAAGTCTTAGTTCATCTCATCATCTCACTAGTCCTGTGAAGAGAGAGACGCTGTTATGAACATTTACAGATGAGCAGACGGAAGCTTAGGAACAGGGAGCAACAGTTTGGGCTGGTTTTCAAGTTTTGATTTTTAATTCAGATGTTTTATTGCTTTGCCTGCCAGTTACTTGATACCCCTGAAGCAAGTAAGCTTACTTTAAAAATTGAATGTCACAATTTTTAAAATTTTTATATATTAACTTTAAAATATTTAGGAAGTATACTGAAGATATGGCAAAAAATACATATAGACAATGTCCTTCCCCCCTGGGGAAATGAAAAGGTCATCGGTAATTATTTCCATGTGTCATTAATAGTGACACATACTAAGAAGAAAATAAAACAGAGTGATCATGTGACAGATCACGTGACGGGGGAGGGATTGTAGGCACAGTGGCTGGCAAAAGCCTCTCTGCAGAGGTGACACTGGGTTGACCTGAGTGATGGGAAGATCTATGACACAGCCGTTTAGGAAGGACACTCCGGCCAAAAAAAAAAGAGGGATCTTATGAGGCCAGAGAAGCAGAAGCAGCTTGTTGGGCAGGCTGCTGTGGGCTGGTGCCCTGGGCCTCAGGAGGGTGCTGAAAGGTCACCCCCACTGCTCTGCACCTGAGAAGCTGACCGGTGGGCTGTCTCAGTGAGTCATCTCCTGTGGTCTTCTGATTGGGAGATCTGGAGGAGGGAAGAATGTGCCAGAGGGCACCTGCCCCCTGGCAGCCCCAGCTCCTGTTGGTGGCCCCGGGACAGCTCCAGCTCCCTCGCAATACTAGTCTAGGACTGGGGTGGAGCAACTGTTCCACTTAGTGGCTCAATCCACGGCCTGACAGAGAGAATGAAGGGGCTGCAGGAGCATCAGCAGAACACAGGCTTCCTAACCCTGGCTGACTCCCTTGCTAGAACAAGAGCCAAACAAGTAGCTTTTTTTGCTGTCAGTGGGATGGGCTTTGTTTACGTCCTCACAGAGAACAGGTTGGAGCAAGGAGCTTTAGTCTGTGGTGCACAAAACAAGGCCAGGCTAGGGCGGCGCCTGAGGCTCAAAGGAGTAGGGCACCGGCCCCATATGCCAGAGGTGGTGGGTTCAAAACCAGCCCTGGCCAAAAACTGAAAAAAAAAAAAAAAAGAGAGAAGCAGCAGCCCAGGGAGTGGCAGGCTGACCCACATCTGGTGCTCTCTGTGCACTCCCATCCCACTGGCTGAGTGAGAAGCTGGTGGAGGACGGTTTCAGGAGGGCTGGGTTTGGTGACCACCAATGGGGACGAGGTTAGAGATATACGTTTGGGAATCATCACCGCACTACAGGTGTAAGACCGGGGAATTTATCGTGCAGGGATGAAATACATCCAGAAAGCAGAAGGCGGACAAAAAGGATTGGACCTGCACGTCCATCACCACTAAGAGGCCAACACAGTCAGGCAGAACCAGTTCCAGAAATGGAAAATCAGGGGGTGCTGGACGATAAGAAGGAACATCAGGAGAGAGAGCCTCAGAGGGAGGCTGGCCGTGCAAACACGGCTGGACAGTAAATTAACATGAAGGCAGAAAGGTGAGGGCAGAGGAGATGGTGGGTGGCCACAGCCTTCTGCACGCCCCTGGGGGTGAGGCCCGTGGCCCATCTCCACCTCCTCACTCCACTGCGGCAAGGATATCCACAGGAAAGCAGTTTCTCCACCATCTCATTTAGTGAAGTTGAAGTGTCTGAATGAAGAATTAGATCATTCTAAAGGCATATCCTGAGACCCAGAAGGAGTGAGTGTAATAAATACCCATCATTATCATGCAGGTGTCAAGAGATTAAGAAGTAGCTGGTTTGACCTTTACTGGGTTCCTGAGCGCCTGCTTTATCTCAGTTCTCCAGGACCAGAATTGTCGCCTCATAATCCTGAGGGGACACACTACATACCTGAAGAGAGGTTTCGTGTGTGGAGTGCGGAGGGACGTAAGGTGAGAGGACGGGAGGAATCGGGAACTGCAGCACAACGGCTGCCCGTGTGTGGTGTAGACAAGATCGAGGTGGTGAACAGCAGATTTATAACCACAGGTGAGGAAGGCCTGAAGCTTGTGTGCATTTGGAACATGACATAAGCCAGGGCAGAGGGGGGAAAGCTCATGCTAGACAAAGATGTGCTCTGGCTGGAACTTCTGTGCCAGCTCAGGGCTCCTGCAGGCCTCACAGCTCTGAGCCACCAGCGAGGCTGCTGCTTCGTCTGGGCGTCTTTACTTTAGCTCCACTTTCTAAAGCGCACTGGGCCAGCTTCAGCCCTCGCACCCTCCTGGAGTTAGTAGATTAGTCCTCGAACCTGGAGAGAGATATATAGGCCAGGGGACACTGGAGAGTGTGGTGGCGAGACAGAGACTGGTAAGTGGAGGCCCCAGGTGGCAAAGGGAGGCCAGGAAGGACAGCGAGGAGATGGTCCCCAACCTCCTGCCCCTCACAGGGTGACAAGGGCCAAATGGCAGGCTCAGACTTCCCTTGGTTAAAGCCACAGGACAGGGGACCTATATGAAAGAAACCCAGAATATAGCCTAATTCTATGTCTGTTATAGTCCTGGTGAATTTTGTAAACAAGTGGGAGGGAACACAGCATATTACATGCCAGCCAGACAGGAAACTGAGGCGGGAATATAACATAGTCCAAAAATTAGAAGATAAAGACAACAGAATGTGCTCCAAATCATTTGCCTGTGTAATCCTGTTACACAGATACCAGTTTATAAATATCCATACCCATAAGAACTTTACAGTATTTGTCTAAACATTACCATCTGACCCAGTACAATGGTGAGAGATTTATATAAGTAGATTGTCCCTATTTTAACTATATTTAGTTGTACCTACTTCTTAACTCCTAGGATATATGTGAAGACTTGTTAAGCCTGACGTTTCTCCTAAGGAATATACATTAGACTAAATGTTTTATTGATTTTATTATTTATGTCAAATGTCTCCCCATTAAACAATTTAAACATTGCAAAATGCTTAAATATACCTAAAACAGAATGATTAAAAATAAAATAGCAGACATTTGTGGTTCAGCTCATAATAGAGTGAGGACTAAACAGACTGACCCTCTCACTGAAAACAACTATAACACTGGACAAAATACATAAAGCAAACATTTTCAGAAATGGTATTGCAGACACAACGGGGCTCTGGACCTGGAGGAGAGGGAAGCAGGAGGCAAGACGCTTGCTCATACCACTCTCTGCTCAGGGTTGCTCCCTCTGCACCAAAGGGAGGTGGGGACCATCCAGGAGCAGCAGCCTCAGTGGTGGGAGCACCAGAAACCAGAGAGGGACTGCGGAAGCTGCTGGAACGTGTGGGGCTGGTGTCCAGACCTCTGATCTAGATCTGCTCTGACAAAGCCACAAAACAAGCCACGGCAGGACTGAACTCACCAGCCAGTAACTTCACTGCCTCCAGGGCAAAACTGAGGAATTGTAAAAATTCAGGTTTTTGACAATATAAAATCCAAAATGTGCTGCATTCAATTAAAATTATTAGACTTAAAAAAGACTAGACACTAAGGATAACCAGGATGAAATCATTCCTTAGAATAAACTGAGAGATGATGGTTGAAATGACAAGGCAAGGATTTTACAGCAGCTGTGATATGCTATTGATGATTTAAATGAAAAGGTATACACAATACCTCCCATTTTTAGTTGGGAAATTATTATTGAAATGTAGTGTTCTTTACATATTCTAGATACAAGTCTCTTGTCAGACATGCAATTTGTAAAAATTTTCTTCCACTTTATGGTTTGTCCTTTCACTTCATTGATAGTATTTGATGTGATAAAGTCCAATGTATTTATTTTTTCATTATTATTTGTGCTTTCACTATACTACCTAAGAAGCAGTTTCCTAAGAAACATTTAATTCTTTTTATTTTCAGATACTGTATTTTTCAGTTTTATAATTTCCATTTGGTTCTGTTTCATATTAGATGTAAGCCTATGTTTTCTTCTAAAATTTAAACAGTTTTAGGTCTTTCATTTAGGTATTTGATCATTAGCCTATTTTAATGGAAGGTTTCTGCTTTTGTTAAAAAAAAAAAAAAGACAAAAAAGGGAGCTGTCATAAAGAGGAAAGAAAATAACAAAATTGACTCTCTATTCAGCGGTTCTCAACCTAGGGGTCGCGACCCACAGGAACTGTATTAAAGGGCCACGGCATTAGGCAGGTGAGAACCACTACTCCAGGTAGACCATCTATACTAAACCCGGCTTCCACGCTCTGCTGTGTGTCCCAGGAAAGTCACGGGATGTTTCTGAGCCTGAGTTTCACCATCTATAAAATGGAGATAGTTTCTACTTTGTGCTTTTGATGTAATTTAATTAACTACTATACATGGAGGTGCTCAGTGACAGCTGCTTTTGCCGCTGCCATTCTTTCCATCATCTTATAATATTTCACTATATGAACATTAACCCGGGACTCACTACTACAGGTTGTAAGAGCAGCTCGCCAATGTACTAGTTCTGTGATATTAGGAATCCTGATTCTCTGAACCTTGGTTTCCTCGCCTGAAAAACAAAGGATGGATTCCATCATTACTTTGGTCCTTCCCAGTGCTAAACTTCCCAATTCTAATCTCGAAAATGCATTTGGCAATTCTCTTAGTTTCACTTTTAGGGAACAGCATTTTATTTAAAAACTTAACTTTTTTCGTTAATATATTTGGCTGCCAGTGCCAACCACTGCTTCCAAACAAATATTGTTTTAAGCGAGAGAGGATAGTTTGGGCAGACATAATAATACAGAAGATTGATATGTCTTGTCTTAGACACAATATTCTTAGTGAAAAGACAAATCAATGTTTATCTTTTTGACACTTTAATGTCCGTGAACTGAGATTTATATTTTTAGGCCTCACAGCCCACTTAAAAACGGTTCATCATTTTGTACTCCCTGGTGAGATGGGCTTAGATTTCAGCTGCCCACTGTGCCATGGAATGATCCAAACACAGCTCAGAGTTATAGTCCAAACCACTACACATCAAGCAGTGGGATCCCTCATGCAAACAGCAGCTGAAAGGACAAGTTCTCATTTCCATCAGGAATGGGAGGCCCCACACATGCATTTTTCATAGCTAGAAAGTAGAGCAGTTATCTGTCCCACCATTTCTTTCTACCCCAAGTGGAAATTCTGTGATGGAATCTGCAAGCTGTCAGGAACAGAGTTGAATCGACGGAGTTATTTTTGAGGATTTTCTTTCTTGGGAAAGGTAAAGGAGAGAACAATTTGTGACTTGGGAGTAGGTGAACACATCATCAACATGGCAACACAAGGGGCACGGTGGTGCCACTGTAAAGGCTGCCCCACACTCAACAGCATTCTCGACAACATTCTGGGGACCTAGGCCAGGTGCTGCCCTGCTCAGATGATTCCACTCTGCTGCCAGGGAAGTTCTGACTTCCAGTTCTGACTATTTCTGATTGGGATGGGAGCCAGATGGCTCAGCATTTGAAATGCCAAATAAACAAAACCAAATACCATTCTTCAAGGGTTTTCTGCCAGGAACCAAATGGAATTTGGCATAAGTCTGGCATGAAAAACTATTCTTAGCACAAATGCAATCCAACTGCACAGTTGGGTTTTATAAAAATTTCCAAACTCTAAGCCGCTTCAATGACCTCAGTTTGAATTTCCCCAAGATAAGCCTCCTTCAGTCATGGCTAATAAAAATAAAAGCCCATTTTAAAAAATAAACTAAAGGCAGAACCATTCTGTAGTCTAGTCTCTCGCTGCCATCTGAATTGATGCAATAGAAAAGCAGACTTTGAGAACCGAACAGAATCCTCAATCGTATTTTCTAGTCTAAAATAAAAAAATATTGATATGCAAGTAGATGACCTCATTAATTTATCAGCAGTCATTTGAAGCCGCAGGCAGTAGGTATTATGATAAATAAATGATTCTGGTTTAATTGGTGAGCTTGACTCCAACTTCTGTTATTTTAGACGAGATCTGAATATTGGTCTGGGCCAGTGAGTTTTCTGGATTCTGCTTCATTTTGCAACATGCCAGGGCCCCTCTGGGCTTCAGCCTCACCCACCCACAAACCTCCTTCCTGATACAGCTCAGGTGAAAGTCAGGTGCACAGGTACACTGAGGTCAGCTTCTGACTGGGGGTGGAAGCACCGCCCAGCGATGGGGGAGAGCTTAAGCTGACCTGTATTCCTCACCTTTCAGCCCTGTTCAAGCTAAGCAGGACCGGCCTCCTTCGAGGCAAGTTAGTCTTGGGGCAGGAAAACTCAAACACTAAACAAACCTTAGAAGGAAAAATGCTGCTTTAATGCTGCCTCTCCCACACACTGCTCCTAGCCAGGAGGGATAGCACAGCTGCTTGCAGGAGTGGAAAGGCATCCAGGCCCAGCTGTGCCCCCTCCAGTAGCCCCCACAGGACTCGGGCCAATCATCTTCCTCATGTAAGGCGGAGGTAGGAGGAAATGCCCAGTTCCCAAGTGCTAGTTTTCTACAAGTGTCTAAGAACATGGTTTCATGCACTTCAGGTGTTTTCATGCCTGGGTTGTATAATTCAGCTACATCCTTAATCTTTTCATGGCTGAGGGGCTGATTCTGGGGCGAGAAAGTGGCAGCCACCTCTGAAGTGAGACAGAGTAGCCCAGCAGAGTAGGGAAGACAGTGCTGTCCTTTTCCTCCTGAAAGGACAGCAAGAACTAATGAGCTGGTATCTAATTATTAAAAGTGAGCCACGCTGGGATGGGAGAGAGAACATCACGGTTCACACGGAGCGGCCAGGGCCTCTGCTCTCCACCTTATTAGCAGGAGGCTAGTCGGGCAGGGCTCAGGGCACCTCACGAGGAGCCAGGGCAGAGGGTCAGTGATGACTCACTTGGGCCTGGAAGCCACAGCCTTCCCTGGAGCCTCAATCTCAGAGGTCACCAGGCCAAGGTGAGTGCTGGATAAGATCATTTGTTCTCCCAAGAGAGGAGCTCACAGCTGGAAGCCCTGGGCTGGCTGGTCAGGCTGCAGAGATGCCCT
The DNA here is from genome assembly GCA_963574575.1 of Galagoides demidoff. Classification (NCBI taxonomy): domain Eukaryota; kingdom Metazoa; phylum Chordata; class Mammalia; order Primates; family Galagidae; genus Galagoides; species Galagoides demidoff. Next base: position 8,694 of record CAUYQV010021153.1, read on the forward strand.
CAGGCCACATGCTGTGGACAGATGGCAGCTCCCCAGGTGTGATGCAGGCTCTGGACTCTCAGAGAATCTGGCTTCAGCTGGGCTCAACTCACACAGATATTACCCTGAGGGAGAGGCAGCTGAGGTAAGAAGAAACGCCACCTGCTAAGGACTGACTGCCAGGCCATTGGCTTCCCGAAAAAGTCCTCATCGACTTACAGTGGGATCAAACTTGATGGGAAAGATGCCCATGTACTGCATGGTGAAGAGAAAAACAACAGTGGAGGATATTTCTCTGGGAGGTAGCTACCAGGCGGAGGCCTCTTGTGGGTTGGGGATAATATTCCTAATTAGTGTAGTCACCGGGCTGCAATCTGGGGAAGATGGACTCTTCCGTGAGCCTGTGAGAGAGAAAGCTCTCAGGAGAGGTATGAACAGATTTCAGAAAGTAAAAAGAGGTCTGTATTTCTGCTGGGTAATCAGAAAACCTTTCAGCAACCTTTTTTTTTTTCTCCCTCTAGTCTATAAAGACTTAAGACTACAGTCCACATGATAATAACACAGTATGCCAGAGGCAGTAAGACTCGCTCTGTAATACGAAAAATTACACTAACATGGCAGTCATCAAGTCTGAGTTTTGGTCCCAGCTCTGTTCCCCTCCAAGGTTGGTAGGGTGTCTGGTATCTGGCTGGCTCCCCTGACTGATCACATAATCCTGGTCTCAGAGTTGAGGGATGGATGTGAGTCCTCTGGCCTGGCCCCTATTTATCAGCAGTGTAGCCATGGAAGTCACTTAGATTCTCGGAATCTTAGTTTCTTCATCCTTATAAAAAAGGAGATAAATAACCAGCTGACTAGATTATAGCAATGCTAAAATGAAATGTCAGTAAAACCCAGGCTCTGTACACACACAATCACTTTTCAGTAGGGAACGGTCTATTCCCTCATGGTCATGAACAGCAGTGGGAACTACTGGCTGTGTTCATCGAACTGGGCTGTTTCCTTGGGAAAATGCTGGGAGATGACGTCACCCAGACCCCATGGCATGTGGGCGAGTGGCAGGGCACAGCACAGCTGGGTCCTGGCTGATGGAATGAGGATGCAGCCGTGAGGAGCGTGCCCAGGCTGTGTCCTCTGCCCACACACCTGGACGTGTGTGACAGAACAAGAGGGACAGAACCTTGGAAATGTCGGAGACCCTCGTGGAGCAGATGCCAGGGGAGCCGCCCAGCTGTTGTGCAGCTGCGCTGTGAGGAATCTGGTCATCTCTCAGCGTCTACGGAGGGTTGGTGCCAGGAACCTTTGTGGACACCAAAAACTGTGGATGCCAAAGTCCCACGGGGGGCCTGTGGAACCCCAAACACGAGAAGTCAGGTTCTGACGTGTTCCTGCATGAGCGGTTGGGGTTTGGGAGGCGCTGGCTGGAGGAGACAGCTGTGAGCACACTGCATAATCCCGTCACTAATTCTGTGGCCTCAGGCAAATCTCAACCCCTAAGCACTTGGCTCCAGTCTGTCCAAGTCTCTCTCAAGGGTTGCTGGGATAACAAAAACAAGAGCAGCGATAAGAGGCTATTTTCTCTGGTCGCTCATACTAGGAATTTTTTGCTGTGCAGATGCCTGAGTTTTCCCCACCAACCTCCCAGAGCAGCTTCCAGGCAATAGAACCCCTGTGTATACATTTCAAATACTCCGTGGGTGACTTTTCAAGTTTTGGAAATCACTATCATAGATATTAAATCACTTTAAAAAGTGAAAGAACAAATGACAGTGTCCCACATTCAGCTGTGAGGGTAGAATTCTTTCACAGGAAGCCCACACGTGTACTGGCCTGAGTGAGCTTTGGTAGTAGACCACTGCTCCGTGGTGCTGCCTGGGGTTCCCTCGGGAGCCATCAGCTCCATCTCCTGACACCAAGGGCACCACACCATCCTGCTTGTGGAGTTCACGCAGAATGGCACCATCCAGGCTGGGGTATGCCGTGGCCCTGAGTCCTTGGGACCCAAGAACAATGGGGCCCTGCACATAGCCACCTCCCACATCACCAGTGCTTTAGAGAGAGCTGGATAGCTTCCCAGGGAGCAGTGGAGGGGGATCCAAGCCCAGCCCCCTTACAAGAGAGGTGCCCCTAAAAAAACCAACGTGATCTGCACTGAACCAAATACCCAGCAAAGCCGAGGGGTGACTGAGAATTTCCCAGCTCCCTGTGGGCGATTGATCATGAGTAATCACAGCAAATAAGTAAGTGTCAGGGCTTCCTTGTACTAGCGCCCCTCCATAGATTAACTCACTGAGTTTTCACAGTAACCCTGCGATCCAAGGATAACTCTGTCCTCAGTTTACTGCTGAGGAACAGAGTACAGCGAGGTTCAGCACCCCAGCAAAGTCCCATGGGTGGTCAGCGGTTGCCGAGCTGGGCTTCTGATCCCCACTACAGGGTTTCAGAGCCTGCCCCAGCAACTGAATTATGTAATTGTTCACTTTGCTGGTAGAAGAGAACATCACTTGTTGAGCCCTCTTTGTGATTTCAAAGGCAGCTGAATTTAGCACGGCAGCACACCTGTAGATGTCCAGAAAGAATTTGGGCACAACCATGGCTGACAGAGCCCAGAGCGAAACCTATTTCTGCCCCAGACACTTGATTTCACCTCTTGCTTCAACAAAGCCCATCCTGATACCTGCAGACAGCACCGGTTCTGACCCTCACTGGGAATAATACAAACTTGATCGCCAGCATCCGAGACCTCCCCAGCAGGAGGGGAGAGTATCAGCAGTGCCAGCCCATGGCGTGCTCTCGACACTGTGGGGGCTCAGGCAGGGTCAAGGGCACTGCAGCCGCACCAGCCTCCTCCGTGCTTCCCACCTGTCAGGACCCCTGTGTGCCAACCCACCCCTCACCAAGGTCTGGAATGGGCAGACTCTCACCACGGCCTGACTTCTTCCAGCTAGAAAATCTGGACCCTGGATCCTCCAGTCCTGCCAGACCTGGAGATAAGGCAGCCAGAAAAAGTCCTGTCACTGAGCGCAGTGCCTGTGAAGGGCTGGCTGACAGCACACAGTGGGCGCTGGGGACAGAGGCCTGCGATGTCCGCAGATCCCAGCAACTGCAGGGCAAAGTGGGAGTGCTGCCCCCCAAAGTACATGAGCACAGCCCCGTCGCTGGAAGGCAGAGTCCAAGGAAAACTTCACCCCACGCCCCTTTTGTGCTGGGGGGAATACTTCCCCACCCAACCACACTTCCCCAGGACACTTGCCCACCAGGTCTGTCCTCCTGGATGACAGTGGCTGCCTCTGGGCTCCCTTCCCACGGTGACTCCTCCAGCTCCCCGTCCTGAGCATCCCTCTCCAGGCCTGTCTAGCCCTCCTCCAGCCCAAATGGCTAATTTGTGATGGACTATTAATTACTGCTGATGATTCACAGACTTCCTTCCCAGGCGCCCGGTGGTCGGTCCTTGAGGCCAAACCCCAGAATAAGACTTTCTAGTTTCATTTTCAGTCTTGAAAGTCAACTACCGGGGTCTGGCCTCAAGGACCGACCGCTGAGCGCCCAGTCCTCCTGGATGTCCCACTAGCACTGGGACAGTCAGCGGGAGCGTGATCCCCTTGTGGAGCCCTGACAGGCCTGGCTGAGGTCACAGACGGCCCAAGCCTCCACGTCAGACTGTTCCATGAAGGCTCGGCCAGAACTGTACCGGCATCTATCCAGATTAGTTATTTAGGAGGTTAGAAGTTGTGATTAAAGCTCTCAGAAATGGAATCTAAAAGAGAGACCTTTTCAGATAACCCTGGCTTCTTTCAATTATCTGCAGTGTAGTCACCTGGAGATTAAGAACTTGATTCATGCTTAATATCGGATGAGACACAGCTATTTTTTTTGGTCTGATTCTACCCTTCTTTTCTTTACTTTCTTTTTTTTTTTTCTGAACTCACCTGGCGATTTTATTATCTATTTTTGCTTGCACGAAATAATTAAAGTGCTTTTTTTTTTAACTCACCTAATAATTTTGTTATCTATTTTAGGTTACACAAAATAATTAAAGTGTTTTGTTAACTCACCTGATAATTTTGTTATCTATTTTAGGTTACATAATATAATTAACGTGTTCATATTTCCTAGCACTCTGGGAGGTGGAGATGGGTGGATTGCTTGAGCTTATGAGTTGGAGACCAGCCTGAGCAAAATCAAGACCCTGTCTCTACTAAAAATAGAAAAACTGAGGCAAGAGTTTGAGCCCAGTAGTTGGAGGTTGCTGTGAGCTATGACACTAGGGCACTCTACCCACGGCAACAGTTGAGTCTCTGTGTCAAAAAACAAAAAGTTTTCATATTTATTTTTGTTTATGAACAAAAAACATCATTCTGTTGGATGAAGTCTGATATAGGATCGGAATTAATCAATATTGGTCTCCATTTCCTGCTTTCCTTTTTTTCTTTTTAAATTTCAGAATAATATGAAGATGCAAATGATAGGGTACACTATTTGTGTTTGTTGGGTGAAGTTGGGGGTGCAGTCGAGCCCTTCACCCAGGGGTGTACTACAAACCTTTTCACTGTGCACACTGACCCCCTCCTCTCCTCTGACCCCCCACCTGAATTTATTTGTGTTTTTCTCCCATGTGGGGTGTAGTGGTTCGTCTACAGGTTTTATATTAGCTTTGCCACATTGGATACTTGCTTTTCCATTCTTGTGATACTTTACTAAGAACACGCTTGCTGGATAAAAGGTTTACATTTAAGGCATGAAACAATAAAATTCTAGAAGAAAGTGTGGGAAAAACTCTTAACAACAATGGCCTAGGAAAAGATTTTCGGAAGAAGACCCCCTTCACAGTTGCAGCAACACCGAAAATAAACAAGTGGGACGTGATCAAACTACAAAGCTTCTACGCAGCCAAGGGTACAACCACTAAGGCCAACAGACACCCTTTAGAAAGGGAGAAGATACTTGCAGGCTGCGAAGCTGACAGAGGGCTGATAAGGAGAATCTAAGAGAACTAAACTAACCAACAAGAAAAGAGCAAATAATCCTGTTTGTAAGTGGGCAAGAGAAGGAACAGAACCTCCTTTGAAGTCAGACAGAGGGGCAACGAACACATGAAAAAATGCTCATGTCCCTAATCATCAGAGAAATGCAAACGAAACCCCCCCTGAGATATCACTAACCCCAGTGGGAATATCCCACATCACAAGGTCCCAAAGATGCAGATCCTGGCATGGATGTGGAGAGAAGGGAACACTTTTAAATCACCAATGGGATTGCAAACTAAGACTCCTTACAAGGAACGGAGTATGAAGAACACTCAAAGAGCGAAAAGTTCTCCCACAAGAGAGAACTACCCAGAAGAAAAAGAAACCATTTTACCTTGAGGACATGTGCACTAGAATGTTCTGACAGCTCCATTCACAATTTCCAGGATGTGGAACCCAGGTAAGTGCCCATCAACCCATGAATGGCTTAACAAGCTGTGGTACAGGTACACCTTGGGATACTAGTCAGCCATAAAAAGACAGAGACTTTACATCTTTTGTATTTTCCTGGATGCAGTTGAAGAACATTCTTCTTAGTAAAGTACCCTCAGTTTCAAAGCCAGGAGCCCACAGTAAAAGGCAGAAGTCAGCGATGTGTTTTGAGATAACAGACCATCAGGACCCTCTTTAAAACTATTAACGAGGATCACAGGACACAAATGTGTGGGGAGCACACGTACGAGAAATGAACCTTCTTAATGCGTTAATTCCATATGCACATCCTAGAAGCAGCAAAATTATAACATTTTGACGAAATTGGAAGCTGTGCAAAATTCTCTATATCAACCACAGTCACTTAAGGCCTGCAAAACTGATGGGTGAAATTTCATATGATGTTCTTGAAACGTGGAATGATGGCCTCTCCAGCAATCTTTGTGTTTCACACTATGGACACAGACAGTGGGTATAAACAACTCAGAGTCTGGAAGACAATTTATCATTGTTTCTATGTGTCAACAATACAGCTATTACCCAAGCCACAGAAAACATTCACTTACAAGTGTTTATTTCCTGCATTTCAAGCCCAAACCCTAGAAGCTGAGTTCCTTTCCCTTAGGACTGATGGCTCCCCAAAAGCTTTACATTTTGGAGATGCCAGACTCACAATGAAAGCGTGTGTGCAGCATCTGCCCCCCAAACGTCTGTCCTTCCTACCTGGGAGCTTATGAGGCTCTGCCCACGGTGAGCAGGGTAAGTATGAGCCCTCCTTGTTCCAAGTGTCCATGGACCCCGACTAGCAGATGCCTCCCACCCAGCGCTACTCAGTAAGTGCTGACTGATTTACTGACCGAGGATAAATCGCACTTCTTTACCAAGTCAGGAAACCTAACAAGTCTACAAAGGCCAGAAGTAAAAGTCAAATCTATCATGATAACCCACTTCTTCCTCTCTGTGGCCTCCATCCTAATGGCCTGCTGGCCACCTTCAGGGTCTAAAAGGATCATTAACAGCACAGTGACAGCTAAGAGCCGACCCCGTGTTGGGTGCGCTGCACTGACGGCCTCAACTCTTCACACCTCCCTTCACCTGCCGTCCACGTGGCACCGTGGCTCCTTCTGCAACGTGGATGGAGCACACCCCATCCCTTGCTCAGGTGACTTACATGCAGCTTCCTTGCCTTTCTGTCATGGCCCTGCAAAGACCACGCCTCCCAGTCCCAGGAGGAGGAGGGGAAGGTAGGGAGCTGGGTGCCCTGGCCTAGCTGCCCTGGGCAGTCCCATGTAGGTTGGGCCTGTAGCGTTGGCAGGAAGCAGACAGCAGTGGGGAGACCTGTGTGAGGCACAGTAAGGCCGGCAGGCCCAGATGCACGAGATCACAGCAGGGCTGCAGTCCCGGTATCAGGGTGCTTATAGCAATAGACTTCCCAAAAGGATGGCAGCCCTGGGTGTGTCGGGAGAGAGTCCCACGAGCTCTGCTTTTGTCAAATGACTCGATTTGGGGTGTGTTCAATTGACACACACTGACTCCTCCCTTAAAGTGCTCCTCATGGAAATGTAGACAGCCAAAGTATTTACATAGGTTTACTTTTCTTTTCTTTCAATCTTGTTATCCGGCACACACACATTACTGAAGGTTCATAAGCTCTGCTGGGGTGGAAAGCGTGGCCTTAAGGTCACACGTGGCCTTCTAGGTCCTTAAGTGAGGCCTTTTGTCTGAGTCCAGATTTTATAGAACAAATCCTTCTATTAAGGGGCACACAGAGAAAGAGCTTTTCTTGCCTCCTTTGATGCTTCATAAAGACGGATCTTCAAACCAGGGGCGACAGGTTCTCAGAGTCATTTTGGATGCCATCCCACAGCTGAGGGCTGCCTGGTACTGGGCTCGCTGGTCACCCATGCTGAGCAGGAACCAGGTGGAACCCACCAAGTCGGCACGTGACATCAGTGCCAGCCTCTTCTTCCCATCCACTTGTAGCCTAACCTTTTGGAGGTCGCAAAATCTAGAAGGCCCCTTTCTCCTTTCGTGAAAACCTGTCTAAAAAACCATACTTCATTTTTCACCTTTCTCCTCCTTTTTTTTTCCCTTCCCCTCTCAAGGTCCTGTTTTAGCCTGAATTCAAGGCTCTGAAATGCCATGAGAGTCCTGTCCTGACATTTCTGGACGAGAAAGGCAGCGACAGACTCAGGCAGAGCTGGGCCGTGGGCAGGGCGGTCCTGCGGGCATCCCTGTTCCTCCCTGTGAATGTCTGAGACCAACTCCCCTCTCATGCTCTTTCTTTTAGGCACAGCCCCATTCTCTTGACAGTGTAGAGGTGACAGTCGGGGACACATGTGGCACTACCTCCCTCAGGGCCTATGATAGACGTTGCCGACTGACCTCGGCCCCCCTCCTCCAGCCCCAGTGCGTACCTCAGAACCTGCCCGCATGGTTCCCTCCAGCTGACCGGCCCTTCTCCACATCCCTCCACATCCGTCTCCTGTTAGCGCTCACTGAGAAACAGGCTCGGAACTAGCAGAGGTCATGCAGAGGTCTACGGACACCTGCTGTGTCTTAGGGACTGTGCCAGAGACTGACCTACAATGGTGAGCACAACACAGCCAAATCCTCTGGGATTCCTGCAATTTAGAAAGCTCACAGCCCGAGGCAGGGGGCTGAGCAAAGCCGGCCTTCCTGGCACCACGGAGGTGCAATGGGGTGCCCAAGCCTGGGGTCCAGTCTTGCTTTTCGTGGTCCACAAGTCCCGTTACACAGGCACTGCTCACTAGGCTTGGGAGAAGCTGGCCGCTGCCCTTCCCTAAGACACACAGTGCCCATGACTAGGGCAGGCTGAATCCCGGCGCTGCGCTGTCTGTGAACGTTTGCCTGCTTCTTCCTGGGAGGGCACTAAACTTCACACTTAAACTGCAACCATTTTTAATTAAAGTGTTAAACTCAGAAATACATAAAGAGAGTTGGTAGAGCAGCAACCTGGAACACTCCTGGGGAACAAGCTGTGGGTCCAGCATGTGGAGAGCAGGGCAGACAGGCGGCTGGGGCCTGGGCAGCAAAGTCTGCTGACTCAGAAGGCCTCGAGCTCCAGCGGTAACACCTGCCAAGCTCGGGTGTTACTAAGCTGTCTCATGCAGCCACCAAGAACGTGGGGACCTCACCAGGACCAGCTTTCACCTCAAACTATGAATGGTCTATCTTAGCATTTCAAGTGACCCTCCCCCCATCTGCAGGGACCTCAGATTATAACTTTCATCCCCAGAAGGAAAGAGACAGTAAGGTCGTAAGGCCTGGGAGGTTCCCTAGTTCAACCTTAATCTTCCTCAACACTTTGGTGACTCTCAAAAAGAACTTCAACAAGGCTTGTCAACTGCCTGGGGCTGGGCGGACAGCTGGGGGTGCAGTGAGGCTGGGGGTGAAGATGGGACTGCAGATATCTGTGTCTGTCTGTGCCTGCCTCTGCCAGCTCAGGCTCTCCAGGACCTTTCATATACCAGACCTCGTTTACGACTTTGAAGAAAGAGCTCAGTAGTTGAACTTAACCCAGTCCCACCTCCGCAGAGGATGTTAATGAGGGGCGGCATGGCTGTGAGTGACGGCTTACAGCTGAGGCGAGCAAACACCTGCAGGGTTACATCTTCCACTGAGGCAGGTTAGGAAAACATACTCCAAGGAAGGTCACAGGGGCCTCTGAGCTGTCTGAAACCTGGCTGAGAGGCTTCTCTAAGAGGTGAAGACTGAACGCTCTAGAACTTCCAGGATAATCTGGGACGTCTGACTCTGATCTGCGGGGGCACAGAAGGAGGTGAGGAAGGTGGGGCTGGGAGGTGCCAGGCAGGCCTCCCAGGCATCCTGGGAGGACAGTGGTGGCCCAATTCCCATTCAGGGGGACCCCCCCATCTGGGGTCTGCCTGCCCTCCCTTTTCCTGTCCTCTCCCTGGGTCTGGCCAGGTTGCAGGTGACTTGGGACAGTGGGGCACTGTGGCTCCCTGGTCATACAGGCTGCTCTGCCAGCTGGGTGACCTTGGGTCAGTGACTCGGTTTACCTCTAGGACAGGGAAATGGCAGTGGTTTCCAGTCACAGAGCCGTGGCGCATGACGAGGACATGAGCAGGTCCCTGGCACGGGAAGCGCCGGGAAATGCCGGGTGGTTAGTATTTCTTCTCTTACCCCAAAGATGAAAATACAGAAGCCAAAGTCACTTTGCAAGGCCAGGAAGCTTGGCTCTTCCGATATAAAAACTAGAACTTTTTTACTGAGCCTGGCTGGTGGGCAGTCAGGGGCTGGACCTCAGACCCCGATGTACACAGGGCAGGGGTGTGTTCCTTGGGGAGCAGCCCCCACTCGGGCCCTTATCCAGAATTCCTCAGGGAGCAGCCCCCACTCGGCCCTCATCCTGAGAACTCCTCGGTGAGCAGCCCCCCTCGGGTCCTTATTCAGAACTTCTCTGCATCAGTACAGTGTGTCAGGAACTTAAGCAACTTGGGTCAGTGATTGATTTCACCCCTCAGTCAGTAGACAGAGGACCAAAGCCGCGCTGGGCACGTGTGGGCCGGATGAGCAGAAGCCAGCAGGGACCAAGAGTCAGCTGCTTCCCCAGTCTGCTCTGAGCTCTGCAGCCTTGGGGAGAATGCTACTCCTGCATCTTGATTTGAAATGAAAATGTCAAAATATTTGTGTCTGCGGAACTGTGTTTAGGTTCTTCAGTTATTTTCCTCACTGGTTCTGACAATCATCAAATACTTTTTGTGCTCAAAGGAAATATTATCACACTCAGAGCCTGTTTATCCCTCATCCACTTAAGTTATAAATGTAAACACACAGTGCATTGTAGACATTACAAAGTGGCTTCGTCTGATTTTCTGGACTGTTTTATACATACTTTGCACCACTGAGCTTGGTTTCTTTATAAATATATACAGTTCTAGCCAAGCTGAAGTTGTAGTGGGACAGTGGGACGCAGCTACACCACACCCTACCAGAGTTGTCCTCAAACAACTGCGTCCGTCACACAGGACACAGCGAGCACTCAGGAAATACTGTAGGAATCTGCAGACTCACAGTCAATGCCACCTGAGCCCAGGTCACAGGTGACATGGGACAGTAGGAGGAAGTCAGTGAGTGCCCCACAAGGTCAAGCCAGGCTTTGTGGATTTGGCAAGGAAAGGCACAGAGAAGGAGTAAGGTCCTGGAAACACGTTTCACGGAACGGGCCATTTCCTAAGCATCAGGTTCCTGTGTGGATCGCAGGATGTGTCACAGACACAGTGCAGGTGACCTCGCGGAACGAATTCTATATCTGGAAGCTACGCACTGGGTAAGGGGCAGCCTGAGGGAAGTAACGTTTTTCCTTCATGATTTAAAATTATGGATACCATTTGCAAAAGCTGCCCGAGACCACAAAACCGTGGATGAGCACAAGGCCCGCAGTGCCCAGTTCTCCTTCCAGAGGACAGTGAGGTGTTCCCCGGGTTTGGGTGATGTTAGGGATGCCTCCAGAGCTTCCCAAGGGGCCTAGAGCTTCGTGTGTGACCCAGTCACCAGTCACGTCGGGTAGCTCAGGGGTCCCACAGGGTTCCCTGGCTGGCACTCTGCTGGCTTACTACTGTTTCTACGTTACCGAACTTAGGCAACTCTTGTCAATGCAACTACACACCTCTCTCTACGGACGGCCTCTATTTCCTCCCTCGCTCAGTGGCACTTGGCTAAGGTTGAGGTGTGGGGAGAGGCGAGGTGCACAGAGCTCTGGCTTCCCGGTGCTCACAGTCTCAAAGGACAGACACGTCCACACCGCCTGTAAGGAAAGCTTTAACAGGAGGGCGGAGGGCAGCGAAACATTTCCCTTATGGGGGCCGGTCTCTGAAACTATAAAAGCCACTCTGAAGAAGGTGACCACATCCCGTCTCACTACAGGTGTGTGAGGTTTTAGGTGGTTTTCTGTGACGCCCTTGCCATCATGACCACAGTCATACTGTCACTCTTCCCAGACACTAGGACCCAGTAGTAGAAGCAGGTGTCCTGAGGTTTCAGAGTCTTGGGTGGGGCATTGGCCGCATTTGAGGATTCGGGATGAAACTCACCTGGCATATTTTCCTATGAATAGGATATGGGTCACCTTTGTAAGATAATGTCTGTGGTTGCCGAGCAGAGCACAGCTTCCTTACATCACAGCATCTTAGAGCATGAAATTCAGTGTAGACTGTTTGAGTGAATACTCAGGAACTTATCCTTCAGCGAGCTCCTGCACATTCTGGTAACTGTTTTTGGTAGATTCTCTGCATAGTCAACTTGTAACTTTTTTTTCCTCTTTTTTCCCCCTCCTAACTAGATATATGTGTTTGAGAAGCTGAACTTGGGCCTGCAGCCTTTCCTTGGTCCCACCATCCTGTCCTGTGAGATGAGGAAGGCTGGATTCCATGATGCTCACGTCTCTCCAACTTTCTGATCTGTGACTCCGGGAAGGGTAGGCTGTACCCCAGTGCTGCTGCCTGTGCTGGGACATGCGATGGGGCCAGCCTCCCTCACTCCATCCCCTCTCACATGCCCCTTCTGCAGAGAAGCTTCCATGGCCTCCCTTTCTGGCATAACCCTTCCCCTGCCCCCCTTGATTTCCCCACTGAGGACTCAGGGCCACCTGACAGGTGTTGATTTTTCTCTTCTCTTCCCTTATTAAAATGTAAGTGGCATCGGCACAGACACGTCCCTTTTGCATCCTGCTTCATCCCCAGCAGGGCGTGTCTAGTAACCGAGGTGAGGCATCATAGGCACACTGGCCTTATCTGATCATCAGGGGTCTTCATTTTTGTGGAGCCTGAGATAAGGGAACACTGTATATAAATGAGTGTGATCAGGTTGTTAAATACAAACCAGGTGAGCGTGTGTGAGCACCTGTGAGCGTCTCACACTCAGAGAGTGAAAGGCCTCTCTTACAGGGAAGCAGCTGGGAGCAGCTGGGACACTCTGGGAAGGGTCACCGGGTGACGCCTCGCTTCACGTGGCCTTCAGTTAAACGGATTCACCAGCCCTGTGTTATTAACTCATTCCCCAGATAAGACTTTCTGAAGTACCAGAGATAATGAGAAGCAGATATTTAAAGATAAAGTAACAAGGCTCTCAGATGAGCATTAGCTCAGAAGAGTTTGGAAAACCACACTGGGAGTCAACACTTGGCCAGGAAAGTCGACAGGCAGCAGAGACCCTGAAGCCAGGGTGGCCAGGGGAGAGCGGGGGCTGAGCTACTCCGTGCAGCTGCCTCATCCCATGGCGAGGTTTCCATTCAGTTCTTCCCTGAAGGACCTGTCAAGATTTCCATACTGGGACCCCGGCAATGGGTTTTGCTGCCATGTGCCTTGCAATGAATATATAACAAGGGACAGCGTTCAGACACCCTAAAGTATCCATTATCAACGCTGGTGGACAATCTGGTTATGGTCATAAGTATGGGGGGATTTTTTTTAATTCAGTGGGAATATTCCCTTCCATAAAAGGTACCTTGTCATTTATTTTAGTGACTTTGCATGGCTGAGGGCACTTTCACACTGCAGGTAATTCTAAAAAGAACTTGATGTTTATAAAACACGCATAGACACAGTCAATTTCCTTACTTACAGATCTAAGATTTTTTTTGGAAACCAAATGTCCTATCATCCATCTTGAATATCTGTTTTATTTATTATTCTTGGCAATGAATTACCTTTTGTCATTTGCAGTCTGTTTGCAAAAATTATCCGCTGAGGGTGATTTAAAAACTTGACAACCTTAAAGTTATTCAAAGGCTTGGAAGGAAATTTCCTGAGAGGACTGGAAAGCAATTGAGTTTGGAGGGGCAAATTCACATTCTAATGTGTATTTTTCTAGTCTTCCCCCTCCACAAATCATCTGTAATGTACTGTAGCTATAAAATATTTATGTGCAAGAAGGTTGCTTATTCCTATTAACCCCAAGGACGTGCTCTGGGGGACTGAGTAGGGCCCTGGCTGTCAGCGGGGACGGCCAGACAAGGTCCTCCCGAGGGACAGACTGGGGTGAGCCTTGAAGGATGGGTGAGGATTTTCTCCACTTCTTCCCTCCTCCATCTTTCTAAGACAGGAGGAATTAGTTAGCTAATGAACAAAATTCAAGAAAGAATAATTTTTTAAAAAACCATTCAAACACAGAAAGCTGTTTCTTTTATCTCTTTGAACCAATATCAAGTGAAATAATAGAGATTTGCTCCTTCTCAACATGCCGGCACAGGGTATCTCCCAAATCTTCACCTGATGGGTGCCATCTCAGTGCCACTATGGGCCACTGGGTTACTCACCCACGGCAATGAAACTGAGGGCCCCTGAATGCCAGGAATTGACCGTGACAGTGATACCAACCGGAGTGCCCTGGCACACAGGGGTGCATGATCTTAGGAAGGTGACAAAAATGTTTGAAGATTATTAACTGAATTATTTTCAACAGAAGTTCAAAGCGGTTGAGTATTTTTTTGTACTCTTTTATTTTCATCAACATAATTTAAGTGTGCTATGGAAGTCTGACTATAATTATGTCGTGAAATAAAGGTTGAAAACACCAGACTTGACACTGGGTCCACAACAACACGGGACATAATCCCTGCCCCGTGGAACCTTGCCTTCTTACACACAGCGAGCCCAGGCTTTATCTTATGCTGTTAAGTAATGGCTTGGTTAACAAAGGCCACAGAGGTTTGGAAGCCGCAGTCATCACGGTGGCCCGAGCCTGTTAAAGAATTCTTGGAGGAAACGAAGCTTCCTCTGGGTCTCGGTGGTAGGCAGAACTTAGGTAAGGGTGAAGGTCATTCTTCCAATCTGGGGCTTGATTAGAATTGCCTTTTCTGAATTACACTTGAATGCTGTATGTCCGTTCAAGCTGAAGACATGTTCTAAGGAAAGCTATGTAAAGCGTTTCCATTAGAGGGGTGTCACCAAGCATATCATTCACTAAGTCGCTGACTCACATGGCACCCCCCCTTCTCCCTCGTTCCTTTTATTTTCACAGCAAGTTTAGTCTGTTTTAACTCAAAAAATTTAGGAGGTACAAATGCAGTTTGTCACATGGATGAATTGTTCCATGCTGAAGACAGGGCTTTTGCACCTGTTACCAGAATAGTGTACATTGTACTCAATGGGGGGCTTTTTAATCCTTCCCTCTTCTTCATCCCCATGTGTGTAACAGCTCTTTATGACCATATATGCCCTTCAGTTTGTTCCCAGCTGTGAGAACATGTGGTGGTATCTGTTTTCCTATTCCTGAGGCACTTGACCTTATCTAGAATAATGCTAAACTTTGTACGGAACCAGAAAAGACCTCAAATGGCCAAAGCAATCCTAAGAAAAAAAGAACAAATCTGAAGGCATCATATTACCTGACTTCAAACTATACTGTAAGGCTACAGTAACCAAAACAGCATGGCGCCTATATAAAGGTAGATACACAGACCACTGGAATACAATACAGAACCCAGAAATTAAGCCATATAGCTACAACCAACTGACTTTTGACAAAGTAGACAAAAAGGTACACCAGGGAAGGATGCTCTATTTTAAAAAATGGTGCTGGGAAAACTGGAGGGCCACATGTGCAGAAGGAGAGTGGATTAATTCCTTCTGAAAAAGAACCCCTGAGAGAAAATGGCCACAGGTTCCACTGACAGAGAAAGGCTGCTTTGTGTTTTCTCCCTCTGGCAGCTGTAAATAACACCTCCCTGGCTTTCCTCCTTCCAGTGGCTGTTAGAAAGCTTCCAACTCAATGTGCTCTTTTTTATTTTTAACTTATACGTGTGTATATTAGGGTTCGTGCTCTTTTACTTCTAACAACCGCACTGTCTCAGCCTCTGTATTTTCGGTGCTTCCCCTGGCGTTTAGTTTTTCTGATTCTCTGTCCCCTCCAAGCTGATTCCTTCCATTATTTGCTTATAAGCTTATAGGACAGAGTACTTCTGACGCTTCTCAAAATCTCACATGGAAGAGACAGACATAAAGTCTGGGTCACCCTTTTACCTGAAAGACTCCAAATGCCTGCTCAGGGCAAGTTAAAATCCCCGAAAGCATCTTATAAAAACAACTGAGTGGAATTTATCTGCAGGAACACTTCATGACCAGCCCAATTTTGTCTTTTACAGGCACTGCAAGAAGTAAAACTTCACTCGCACCTAAAATCAATATTGATTGTGACTTGTGTTTCAATTAGTAAATATAAAAGTTCATTCTCAACTAATCAGGATTCTCATGAAATTAAAATTTTAGGAGAAGCTTTTAATAGAAAGCAATAAAACACTAGAAAAATAAGTTTAAATCACTCACTTACTTAAAATGAGCAACTTCTGGCAGATGTGCGGGAATCATTAAAGTTACAGCCAAAGCACTCAAGTTGTGCCTTGCCAGCAAGTCTAAATCCACTGGGGCTGGTGTTCAGAAGGATGGCTCGCTCCAGACTCTGGCAACCAGCATGCAAAAGTTATCCCAGGCACATCAAAAAGAGCTAACAAAAAATTTAACACTGTTAACTAGACACAAAAATAATTTTTAAACACTAGTCCTGGTAACTTCAAATCCTAGCTATGCATTAGCACATAACCCATTATTCCTCGAATATTACAGTTGAAGCTTTTACTGAAATGACAAGTTTAGCCTCATAGTTAAGCAGAGACATGGCTACTACATGGTATGGTTTGAGTGAATTGAGTGCTTAAAATATAGATTCCGCTTTTCTTTTCTTTTTCTTTTTGAGACAGTCTCAAGCTGTCACCCTGGGTAGAGTGCCATGCAATCACAGCTCACAGCAACCTCAAACTCTCAGGCTTAAGCAATTCTCTTGCCTGCCACAATGCCCAGCTATATTTTTTGTTGCAGTTGTCACTGTTGTTTTTAGGTGGCTGGGGCCAGGTTTAAACCCGCCAGCCTCGGTGTACGGTATGTGGCTGGCGCCCTACCCACTGAGCTACGGGCACCGCCAGATCCCACTTTTGAATTGCTTCATTTAACTTTGGTCTTTAACTCTTCAGGAAAGAAGCAGCATGTTATAGTGAAATACATGTGAGCTGGGAATTAGTTGCACAATCTAGATTAGAACCTTATCAATTAACCGGGAAGGTCACTTACTTCACCCATGAAAGGAAAACACTAGACCATTCACCTGGAAGGTCCCTTCCAGTTCTAACATTCTGTAGTGTAATTCTGTGAAGCCAGATGATTGATCCCACAGACCAGAGACATGTGTCCTCAATAATCCCCCATCAGAAGAAAATGTCCCTCATTAGGGATCACACTTGGCCAACAGCTACCCACCTAAGCAAAGATGGGCCAGCTTTGGGACACACAGGTGCTTTCTGGACGAAGTAGAGGATGTCCTGGGTGGCTGGGAAAGACAGAGTATTATCTGTGGTCTCCTTTTCATTTTGGTTCAGAACCAGCCCCAAGAGATGCTGGGAAGATAGAGAAAGTGATTGTAGGCAAGGGCAAAAGAATGCAATGAATGGGATGGTTGAGGTGATAGGACTCTGGGACCAGAACTTATCAAAATTTTTATTTTTAGCCTCCACTGATCTATTATCTACACTTGCAAGAAGAGGGAGGAGGCTGTGTGGGGTGTAGTGGGGGGACCACGTGTGCACATACACTCTTCAACATTATGCCCATCAGTTTAAACAGGGACCAGGAAGGGTTCGCTATGAGTCACAAAGGTCAGCCTGAAGATGGATTTTTGTAAGATGCCAAGAGCCATCTTGGTGCTAGATCTACTGTTAAGCAGATGTTCACGCACCCATTCAACACCCCGCCCCCAGCACTCTGGACGCCCCTACTGTGTGCCAGGCTCTGATTTACACACAATATTAACAAGAACAAAGCGTGCCTTCTGTGACGTGGTCATGCAGGGAATGGCTGCATGTTACGTCATATTTAATAGAGGGCTAAGAAAATGCTTCTCTCCACACCCACATGTTAATGATGTGAATACAGAGTTACCGAGAATGGTGGGGGAGCGAGGGAGAGAGGGGGACGAGAGAGAAGGATCACTGCAGTTACAGAAATGGGGAAATCTTGGCGGCAGAGGAGCCATGTGACCTCTATTAAAATAATGGATGGTATCTCAAGAGGTAAACATGAAGGATGAGAATTTCAAGGACAGAGTGGGGCTCTCATGGCCAGAGGAGCTGCATCACAGAAGCAAGGAGACAAAAGTTCTCAGAGCTGTTAGGGGGAAGAGCAAAGCATTTCATTGGGTTCAGCACCAACTGTGTGTAGAGGATGAGGGTGCAAATGACGAAATAATTAGGCATAAAGGACTATAGCAAACTCTGGCATTAAACAGACACTGGGCATGTGGGTAAGACATTTGAGTGAGATTTAAAGACAGTGGTAAACAGAGCTGGGACCAGAGGCTGCCTTATTGGTTTAGGTCTGAAGGTGTCACTGGTGATTTACATACTGGAAACTGAACCCCAACAGTGCAGGGAGGTGAGTGCTTCCAGATGTCTATGTCATGAGGACTGGACCCTAATACAAGAACTAATGCCTCAAAGAAAGGGCTCATGGGAATGGTTTTGCTCTCTTCTGCCTTCCACCTGTGAGGACACAGCATTGGGGGTCTGTACAGATACTGGCACTTTGATCCTAGACTTCCCAGACTCTTGAACAGAGAGAAAATAAATTCCTGGGCTTCATAAATGAGCCAGTCTCATATATTTTGTTATAGTAGCACAAATGGACCAAGATAGGAGGAGTGTGAGCTAAAGACAAGAGTCATGAGATGGGGCAGGAGGGAGAGGGGGACACAGGGAGTGAGGGCCAGATGCTGGACATGCAGCCACAGGGCCGGGAGCCTACAGGAACCTCTGGAGCCTCCTCTGTGGAGACAGCACATCCCACAGACTGCTGTCTAATGGAGGCAAATCACACTCATGAGGCCATGTCCTCAGAACTGGTCCCTTGAGCACTAAACGAACACATATAGCATTAGACAAAGTAGTTTTTTTTTTTTTTTTTTTTTGCAGTTTTTGGCTAGGGCTGGGTTTGAACCCGCCACCTCCAGTATATGGGGCCAGTGCTCTACTCCTTTGAGCCACAGGCACCGCCCCATTGGACTAAGTTTTGATGTAAAAGCAGGCGCAGCCAGAACCTTGTGCCCTGAAGTAAATACACGTAAGTTTAACCTGAGGATACCAAACTCTAAATTGGTGCTGCCAAAAAAAAAATTCTTAAAAAAAAACAAAAAAACCCCACATTTTTTAAAGCTACAATTACGTCTTATGAGAACACTTTCTAAACACTTATGGAGGAATTTTTATAACTTTGCGGGGATATCTATTTTCTTCTAAGAATGTGAACTATTTAGTTGAAGAACATGTAAGTACAAATTCAATGGTTTTCACCTCATTTTTATTTTTTAATAAAAAATAAAACATCAAAAATATCACTAAGGACACAACTGCAAGTTGGACTTCAACCTTATTAAAGTGAACTACATAACCTAGTCATGTGTACCCTCATAGTAATCTGGACTAAAAATACAGATAAATAAAATAATGTAAAAAGCAAGAAAAGTACTCAATTCTCTAATAAAAGAGTCAGGCAAGAGTCACCACAATGCCCTCTTGGAAAGCTATGAGCCATCTTTTTCCAAAAGCTGGTGTGAGGCTTTCTTGCCTCCCCTCCCATCTATCTATTCCTCCTGCTGACCACATCTCCTCATTTTTAAAACATAAGCAAGCATTTTTTCGACACTTTTATTTCCAAACACCTTGACCTCACCTCTGCATGCTTCCAGGGAACCCTTTATCCTCTCACCATAAGGACCAGTGGGCTATGGCTCCTCAAACATCCCTGCATCCCTGACAGTTTAACAACCCAGCAGGTCCATACGATTTAAATCAACTTGCAGCAAATAAGGGGAAATCTCAAAAGGAAATCCAGCCACTTTCTTCCCAAAACTTAATAAATGTGGATGTCACTCCTTCCTCCTCTTTTCTTCAGTGAGCTTTAAATTTATGTGTTAAACATGGACAGGTCCCCTATCCTTCTTTGGGCCCCACCCCCAGTGCAATATAGGAAATTGTGGGAGGGGCCCGGCCGTGCCTGGAAGGACATCCATGGTTCAAACACAAGGCTATCTGCTGTCCTCCAAGCCAGGCCACTCTGGGGCATGTGCTCGAAGGCAGGTGAGGACAGTGGCCCATTCTTGGACATCTCCTGATATTTTCCAAACAAGAATTGGAAGTAAAAGTAACCAAGGATAAAGCCAGCCTGAGCCCCCTCCCTGACACACAGTCCCACAATCCATGTCTCCCATTTTATCAACTGTGCGTTGAAACTTATCCAACTCCCTACGAGAGTTAAAGAGTTATCCTTTTAGCATTTAAAAGGTGGTTCTCTGCTCTCTTGGCTCCTCTCAGGGGGTAAGTATAACTCAGAGGTATGGGGGTCATCTCAGCAGCCGAATAGGACCCAGGGACCCACCCAGGTGGCAGTGCTGGGGCGCCATAAGAGGGTAGACTGCTGTAGGAAGGCAGGGAGGCCAGCGCATGAGGGAGGGGCCGTAAGAGGGCGGGGAATAAGGGGCAGGCCACAAGAGGGTGGGGCTGCATGGAGAAGGCCTTGCTGGGATGGGGTTCCCTGGGGTGCGGCATCAGGAGGTGGGCTATAAGGGGTGGGGCTGCCCAGTATCTGGCGGGTGAGGAAGGCTCTGAGTAACAGGACCACATGTCGCAGTCCTGGCTGAATACAGTGGTCCACGCTCTCCCATCCTCGGGCAACACTTGGGCATATCTTGAGTCCCAGCAGCACCCCACAGGTACCCCACACTGCCCTACCACTGCACAACTCCACGTGTTTCCAACGTTCTTCGACCCCAAACTCAAGCTCACCCAGAAGTCACGGCCTGGGGCTGCTCCCAGTAGTCGCCCCAGCCGTGAGACCCTCCCTTTCCCTCAGAGCCCCCACTCCTACCCCTGACTCTCCCTGGCCCTCAGCTCTGGCCCCACTTCTGCACACCTTGGCAAGGTGAAGAAGCTGACAGTGTCGTGCCGGGCTCCCAAAGCCCGCAGCAAACCCCGGGGACCCGCCCTCCACTCTTCCAATGCCAAAGCGGGCCAGGGTGCCCAGGCACACACACTTACACACACTCACATTCACTCACCAACACTCACACGCACACATACCCATACCTGTACACACACTCACTCATACTCGCACACATACACAACTGTTCACACTCACCCACACTCAGTCACATGCACACACTCTCACAGGCTCATATACATACTCCCTACATACATGCACACACACACACACCCCTGCACACGCTCACCACACTCAGTCACATGCACACACTCTCACAGGCTCATATACATACTCCCTACATACATGCACACGCACACACCCCTGCACACGCTCACCACACTCAGTCACATGCACATACCCTCACGGGCTCGTATACATACCCCCTACATACCTGCACACGCACACACATGCACTCTTACACTCACCACTCACACACCCACAGGCAGTCACACATATCCACCTTCACATGCACACACGTATGCTCACACACTCACAGGCTGCACCCCAGAGCGCTGCCCTCCTCACCCCACAGCTTTGCAGCCCCACCGAGCGCGGCATTTCCCCTCTGGTTGACGACCTCTGTGCAAAGGGCAGGGCGGGCACACGCAGGAGACGCACAGCCCATCTTTCCGTTCAGGTGAAAACGGAGGTTTAGTTTTGCTGTGCCAAGAAAGCCCTGTCTGCCGAGCGCAGCCCCCCGTCTGCCGAGCACAGCCGCCCATCTCTCCGCTCGCAGCGCCAGCCCACGGCCATGCATCACGCCTGCCCATCTTCGCTGACTCCTCAGTTTCACGTCCCGGGAACGGAACGCAGTGCAATCTCCATAGTAATTTGGATCACAGAGACTGCGTTTCCGGGATTCATCTATTCCTGCACTCTCTGCTGGAGTCTCGGTAATTCCTCATTCCCTGATTTCCTGTCCGCGCTGGGCAGCTCTTCAGCTCCAGCCTGCCCACCCCGACGTGCCAGGCACCAGGCCCGGGCGCAGCCGCCCTCTCCCCAAGGCTCTGTGCTTCCTCCGAGGAGCGTCCCTGATGCTCTGTGGCCCGCGGAGACCTGCGCCCAGCCCCTCTCCTGCTCTTCCTCAGCGGTCTGGGGAGCATTCCAGTTCGAAACAAATGGGTGGGTGAGGCCAGAGGGTAAACAAAGTACAAACCCCCACAATTCTCATTCCACTGAAAAAGTTAACACTGCCCATCTCCTCCCCTTCTACGCGCACACACCCCCCTTACCAGCACAGCAGGGGACCCGGAGGACACTGTAGTATCCACTTTCTGATGGGTTGCAACCAGGAGGGACATCGTGGCCATCCCCTGCCATACCGCGCCAGCCTCCACAACCAGGAGCGCTTCACACTCGTCCCCTCCAGAACTGTCAGCTCTCCTGGCCGGGAAGCTAAGCAAAAGCCGCCAGCTTCTTGTCACCCTCAGTTTGATGCATCACCCTTGACGCCCTCCCTCCTTCCTCCATCAGGGGAAAAAAAGAAAGGGGGGAGGAACCACCACCTTCCATTAAGTTCACTGAGAAAGCCCCATCCTCTCTCTGGAATTCTCGGGGGACAAGAGGTAATTAGGGAGTGGTTGCCCAGCAGCTCAGGACATCTTCGGCAGGCTTCCAAGGGTCAGGTCCCCATGCTCCCATTTGGTCCCCTCTGAAATCCTTCCTCCCCCGTCCCCCACTTCCCCCACCTCCAAGCTCCTCTGTCTGACCGATTCCTTCTGGCGGGTGACAGAGCACCCCACATATGCAGGCTGCTGCCTGGCTCCTCATATATTACACGTCTCTAGACAAGGCCCCTTGGCTCTGGAGGAGGATTCCATTTTATTTATGTGGCACTCACACACCTGCATGCTGAACTCCATATTTAAATCAGGCAACAAATCAATGGTACCAAGGGGAAGCAGATGGATAGTGTCCGGCCCGTCCTCCCTGGGCACAGCACCCCACAGTGCGCTCCTGGCCCTGGGATGAGGACAGCATTCCCCTCTCCCTGGCCACCACTCTAGTCCAACGTCTCTGTCCAACAGGAATGGAATGAACCTGACGTGAGTTTAGTTCTGGGGGCTGAGGAAAGGGTGGCTTGAGTTCAGCCTTCCTGTTTCTGTTCATTATACCACACCAAGAAGGCATTTACCTGCACATCGGATTGAGAATTTCCCCCAACTTCTCCCCCAGGAGGGGGAATAACTTCTAGGAGGAGTTCTGTTCTAAGACTACGTGAAACTCCACCTACTTTGGGGTGAATTCTCAGTCCGCTCATCTACAAAGGGGAGACGAGGCTAGTGATTCAACACGATGAAAAGGCATTTAACCAGATTTAACCCGGAGTAGTCTTTAGTAGACTAGGGCACAGATGGAGAGCTTTTTAAAACAACAACCAAAGTTATACTGCAATCTACTTCTCATCATCGAGAGTTTTCTGTTCTAAACATGAATAAATCAGCAAAGATGATGCCATAAAGCTCAGGTATGAAATACTGCATCTTGGAGCATTCTGACTTTTACCAAGCAATAAATAACATCTCAATGAACTTTAAAATATGATTATTTTCTAAATAGTATGTGCCTACTAAACATTAAACAAATCAAACCAAACCAAAGAAATCTTACTCTGGGATGATGGGACTCTACTATAAGTTGATTTTATAAGTAGCCTTTTTAAAATTACTTTTTTTCAAAACTTTACTCAGATTAAATGATTCAACTGAATTTTTTCAGCCTCTACTCCTGGGACCATCTCTGTGCAAGACATTCTACAGGTTAAAGAAGATATTTCACAAGACACCAGCACCCACCTTGTTCTTGAACTTGCAAATCCCCTGACTAGTTTTCTTCATCATAAGTCAATGGTATTTTTTAATAAAATTGAAAGTATATATGTAATTTTTAGTATAGATTTTTCTATACCTATAAGATGAAAAGCTTGTAAGATTTTAAAGGAAAATTTCACCAGTAATTCCTGCTAAAACTTGAATTCATTGTTGTGACATCTCACTGACCTCAACACAAATTGCACTTGATTCTAGCAGATGTTCATGCTTCCCCGCTCCCTGCCCTGGCTGACCATCTAATGAATCCTTTCAACTTTGGATCGAGACAAGGAAGTGAAATTTTTTTCTATTTGCCCAATCTTTTCTTAAGGATATATTTTTCTCCAAGATTTGCAAGATCTAAGCAAATGCCTGGCTGGATCACATCTAATTAAACACACGGTGTCTGGTTGGGGGCCTGTGGAAGTGAGATGGGCAGATCCTGGAAGGAATTAGGAGGAAGCCATACAAGATTAGAAAGATAACTTATTTCCCTACTTAGACAAATAGAAAAAAGGCACTGAGAATTTCTGAGGAAGACATAACAGCATGAAAAGAGATAAAAAGAAATTTTCTTACAGGGAGATTTCTTTCAAGAGTGACAAATGGGTATCTATTTTGCTTCCCATGGGAGACAGAAAAGGGCCTGATTTGAATTTCGTCAGAAGGGACGTGTGTCCCATATTGCAACCTGCATCCAGGAGAAACAGGCATTTCCTTTCTTTCTCTTCCTTGTAGATTTTTTTAAAAATGCATTGGGTGTTGGTTGTTTCAGAGAGAAGTCAGTAGCTACCTTTGTGATTACCCAGATGCCTGGAGGTGAGAAAGGCACAGATTAGTTTGCCTGTGAAGATACGGTATTTTTTCTTCACAAAAAGTTGTTCTACGAAGGACAATTATGGACTTGAAATGAAGGGTTTTCGTTTCATCCTCAGGTTTTTATGATAATATATACCACTCCAGAATTCCAATTTCACCAACGTCAGAGGAAGATGGAAATTTCATTTTTCTATCCACACTAAATTGTCCAGTGCAATGGCTGGGAACCCAGTACATCCCTGAGTGCTACCAAGTCCCTTTCCTTCCCTTGTCCCTCTGGCAATCGATTCCAGCTGTTCAATCTCTACTCGACTGTGGAATATTCAGTCTCATCACTGGATTTAGTGAATACCTGTCCACATAATCTCTTGAGTATGAAAGTTAATTAAAGAAATAACATGACAAACCCCAGTGCTTCCTTTCCTCAGTCCCATCTGCAGCACCGGGATGAGAAAGGAGGTCATTTCCTCCCTGACCCAGAAGAATGGGAGTCTGTGAGGCTGTGAATGGCCGATTGGCAGTGTGCCCACAGCTGGTCACGTGTTCTTGGGCCACCTGGGCAGTGGTGACTTTATCAGCACCATGCGCTAACCGATGGCACAACTGGAACACTGGCAGTGGCGACTTTAATCTTTTATAGAATTTCTGCCAGTGGAAGAAAATGACTCCCTGTGTATAAAGTTACAGGGCATCAGCTAACACCTTCCCGCTAAGGAGACTGGTGAGTGTGAGGACAGGGGCTGGAGACACAACTCTGTCTGCTCCCTGCAACCTCCCTGCACTCCCCGTTCTTTCTGCCCCTTTCTCAGTGGGCAGCCTGGCTCGGTCCAACCAGAAGATCCACTCAGGCAAAGGGAACTTTCCACATGGGGTTTCCACCCTCCCAGAACTATAAAGGCACATTGCGGGGCAAGCAGGCGCTGGCCAGTGCTGCAGGGAAGGCTCTGCCTGCATCCAGCCCCCATCCCACACCGGCGCGGTGGCTGGCGGGAGGTGAGTGTTCACTCAGGGTGGTGCGAGGAAGAGGGGGCCTGAGGCACAGGCTCGGCCCTCCCGCCGCTTAGCGGAGACTCAATCATTTACCGCTCAGACTCCTCGCCACAGATCACAACTCTGCTCCTCAGGGAGGAGTGCCATGCAAGCCGAGAATAAGATCAGAACACTCCACATATGAAAGGTTTGTATTAAAAGCTTGAATTTTAAAAATTAAATTAAAAAGTTCTCATGGGAGAATTCATGAAAGAAAGAACAAGTGGGTATTGACAATGTCATCCGCACACTATTCTTGATTTTTTTTTTTTTTTTTTAGAGATAGAGTCTCACTTTATCACCCTCAGTAGAGTGCTGTGGTGGCATCACAGCTCATAACAACCTCCAACTCCTGAGCTTAGGCGAGTCTCTTGCCTCAGCCTCCCGAGTAGCTGGGACTACAGGCACCCGCCAGAACGCCCAGCTATTTTTTTTTGTTGTTGTTATTGTTGCAGTTTGGCGGGGGCTGGGTTCGAACCCCCCACCCTCAGTATATGGGGCTGATACCCTACCCGCTGAGCCACAGGTGCCACCATGAACTATTCTTTGTAGATTGGTCCCCTCTGAATTCAGGTCTGCAAATGCAAAAATCAGTAGAACGAGGAATCTGTGTTTCCATAATGCCCCTCTTTCTGCAATGGAAAGATGGAGCTAATTCACCGCAGCCGCACCTGCCCAAGGGCGGCCTGACACGAGGAGTTCAGGCTGCTTCTTAGGGCCTCCCCATGCTCCCAGAGGCCTCCTCTTGGGGGCTGATATCTGGAAGCAACATCTGGACACATGGTTTTGTCTGTGAAGGGCTTTTCCTAAGCTCTTCTGTGAAATGCAGAAGGAAGCCTTCTGCAATAAAGGTTTCTTAAACTTCTACATTGCTGCATAATTTCTGGAATTCTTAAATTAATGTATACATAAGACAGAAACTACAGACATCAGGAGAAATGGCTCTGACCTGAGACTCAGAATACCTGGTTTCTTATCCTGGAATAACCACAAGCTTGCTATGTGAAGGATATTCAGAGATCTGTTATCTTGCCTGAAATTTCATCTGTGAATTTTGTGTGTGTGTAGGTGCATGGGCATGTGTGTTAAAAGTGAAGGGTTATTAGAACCAACAGCACGTGT
This sequence comes from Galagoides demidoff, assembly GCA_963574575.1. Classification (NCBI taxonomy): domain Eukaryota; kingdom Metazoa; phylum Chordata; class Mammalia; order Primates; family Galagidae; genus Galagoides; species Galagoides demidoff. The sequence goes on from CAUYQV010021153.1 coordinate 34,974, forward strand.
AAGAATGAAGCTGAGGTCTGGAGGAACAAAGATAAGCAAGGCCCTTATCTCTAGGAACTGGTGACCTATGGACAGATGCACACAGAGGCGCTACAGTAAATGGGACCTCTTGGGAGTATCTGAGGAAAGATGCAGAGGCCACCACACAGGCTGCTGTCAGCCACAGCTGTCCCTCCCCGCCCCCTGTGCGTGTGTGGCTGGGCGGCGGCTTCCAGCCTGCGCTCCCTTCCACACAGGTGTGGCCGGGGTCCCCCTCCACGGGGAGCCGACCGGAGCCCAGGCAGACACCCACACACAGACCCCTATGGCCACAGACTAATGCTGGGGCTTCCATGTTCAGACTTAGGCAGAGGGAGTCTAGTTGACAAAGAAGAAAAAAGAAAAGAAGATTTTTGTATTTAACACACCTGGGTACCATGGAGAAGAACCAGAAGCCACCCCCAGCTTAGAGGGGTGTGAAGAAAGTGGAAAGCCAGGCCGCAGTGCGGAGCAGAGAAGGCTGCCCCTGCAGAGCAGAGGCTTGCCCAGAGCAAGCTGCCAGGCCCGGGGCTGCCTGGCAGGGCTGAGCAGGCTGGAGGGGTCCTGCTGGCCGCCCTGCTGTCCCTGCCAGCTCATTCTGATGCTGCATGCAACCTCTCCTGACACTTCACGTCTAAGTCCAGCAACCAAGTCCCCAGGGACATCTCCAGCCTGGTGACCCTCCACCTTTAATGCATAATGTTCCTGACGCTTCATTCCAATTTCCAGGCAGCTGAGCTTTGGAAAATGTTAATTTTCCCCCCATCTTCATGAAAATCCTTTCTTGCCTTCCTAGCCTGATTAACACCAGATCTCTTACTTTCACTGTAAAATTATCCCTCGGGTATGTTTCGAAAGAAGTTGAAGCTCTTCTTATTTTTAACAAAACATATTTTCCATCAGTGTTTAAACATGAGAGCACTTTTACCAAATACCTTCATGACGACTTCTGGCTGCCTGCGGGGATAACAGACCTGGGAGGCGGCAGGAAGCCTCCCGGCACACCACGGCTGGCTCCTGGCAGAGGGACATGCAACTGGCTCTCCATGTCTTTGCTATCAGATTTCCATACTGCGGCTGTCACAGAAACGTCCCCAGGAGGAGTTATAAAACTGTCCCAGACACCGTAATGTTGAGGGCTGGAGAACCCTGTGGGTTCCAAAGTCCCTTCCTATTCTCCACTCCCCCCGCCCCCTACACACACATAGGCTTCTTTTTCTTCTACTAAAGATAGCCTTGGGACCTGGACCGTCCAAGTTTGCAGAATTCCCCCACCCCTAACCCTTCCCAACTCTAAGTGCAAGCTAGCCCAACACCCTGCACACTGCCGGCAATAACAACACTAATAATAGCAAGAGTGATAGTAGTTGCCATTTACTGAACATTTACCACCTGCCGGGCACCTGGGAGAGGGCTTTTCAGGTGCCAATTCACTTGATTGTTTTTTGTTTTTGTTTTTTTTGAGACAGAGCCTCAAGTTATCCCCCTGGGTAGAGTGCTATGGCATCACAGCTCACAGCAACCTCCAACTTCCTGGGCTCAAGAGAGTCTCCTGCCTCTGCCTCCCAAGTAGCTGGGACTACAGGCGCCCACCACAACGCCCAGCCATTTTTTGGTTGCAGCCATCATTGTTGTTTGGCGGGGCCGGGCTGGGGATTCAAACCCACCACCTTAGGTGTACGTGGCTGGCACCTTAGCCAATTGAGCCACAGGCGCCGAGCCAATTCACTTAATTGTTATAACAACCATGTGAGGGTAGATACTGTCCCCATCTTATGGATGGAAAGACTGAGGCTTATGGTGGTGGCATAAACTGCCCCAGACCACACATCCAGGGAGGGGTAGAACTATTCTTTGATTATGGGCATTTTAGCTTCAAAGCCTTCATTCAATTTCTGTGCTATATGGCTTTTATCACATTTTCTTCATTTTTAAAAGGACTTACATGCCAATGAAGATATAAAGAAAATTATTATCTTGACTGCTGTTTCATGTTTCACCACTTTGACATGGAGCCAAAGCAATAAGAAAACTCTTATTTTGACCGAGGTCTTACAGAGAAATGCTGGGTCTGACTTTCTGTGCCAAGTAAAGAAATTGGCCTGTCCCTGCAGTATTTTTTAGAAAATGCTCCATTTTCTCTCCTTTAGTTCAAGCTGCCTTAATTCCCTGTAGACCCATAACAAGGAGGCTTGCTCTGAAACTTGCAAGACTTCTGGGTAAAATGATCCCCATTTTCCTGAAAGATAACCTTTTTGGTAAAATTTCTGTAATAGAGAGTCTAAAAAGTCTCTGCAGGCTCACATTTCCAGGCATTTTGTGGGGCTTTTTGTAAGTGTCCTAATTCTAATGATCTGTCCTCAAAGCTCACACCTAGAGGTGGTCTCACAAAAGACTCCTTTCTCCTTTCATAAGTGAATTTTTTTTTTTTTTTTGGTAAAGCTAAGGATTCTTACTTTTTTTGCATTTGATGTTTTTCTACTACATTTTCTTTATTTAGATATATAACTGAATTCCCCAGTCATAGCAAGTTTAAGATTCTCCCTGTGTGCCTAGACTGTGCATCTCGTGATCCCCACCAGTGCCTACTCCTCTGGCTGGTGCATAGAGGTATTAATTAAGTCTTTGCTAAATAAAGAGGAACACTGAATTAATTGAGTTGCATTCCCTGGAATGATTCAAAAATATTTAATCCAAACATGAGCCGTCACATGGATATGGTTGAAGGGGCCAGAGCATTAGAAAGGATTAGCTTCATTCCCAGCAACAGAAATGCTCCAGAGTGACAACTTAGTTGAGTCATGGAGGGGAGAGGGCTGTTCTGGTTTGTTGCACTGAGCGCCACTGTCTCTGGCTGTCCGGGGAGCAGAGATTGTGCACCCAAGTAAACAGGCGGCTGCTTCAGACCAGAGCCTCTCCCATCATCCCACGCTTGGTCTCCAGTGTCAACAAAGGGCCCCTGAAGCAAGACTGGATGTGCAAGGGAGGACACAATGTCCAGGCTCCTTGCTGCCGACCCTGAGGCAGCACTTAGTGAGACTTGGAGACCATACGGGGTTGAAAGGAGGAACTGAGGAATATTTTCTTGCTTCGGTTGACTTGAAAACTCTTTGTGGCTGTGTTTGATTCCCTCTCCTCCCCCCTTCCCCTTCCACACTGGCACATTCCCACACATTTATGATTTTGAATTGAGAAACAGATTGTAGATTCTGAAAGCTGAAAGAGATCATCTAACACAAACTCCTCTTTTTTTCTTTTCTTTTTTTGGTTGTAGATGAGGAAATAAGTAACTTGAAATATTTTTTAATCTTAGGAACTGAATCTGAAAATATGAAGCTCCGTGTCCGTGCTTCCACGTGGGAACCCAGGGAGCCACTGCGGCAGTGCGCTAGGAAGGACACTCACCTGCCGTCCACCAGCCTAGAGAAAGGCTATGGCGGAAGGTGCAGGTGGCTCACCAGTGACATCCAGTCATGGCTACGGCTCTGCCACACCCAGTGAAATGATGCCCCACGAGGACTTCCTACTCTGCCCTGGACGAGAGAAACCCTCGGCTTTCCTGAAAGAACTGGTCATTTGCCAGCCAGCGGCCTCAGGGTTTCTTAGGGCAGGTCAAGCCCCAGTGCCCCCATTGCTTTCCAGATTACTGGGCCAGCAGAGGTCAGCCCCCTCCTGTGCACTTGGTCTGGAGTGTGTGCACACGGCAGCTGTGTGGAGGACCTGCCTCTGAGGTTCAACTGGGTAAAACTCTGAAAAATCACCAAAATGAAGCTGCAGCAGCCTTTACCTAAGAATCCCCATTCTCTAAACCAAATGTAGATCAAGACCAGAGTTAAAGCTTCATAAATTAAAAATGAATTCTATCAAATACAGTGGAACCTCCATAGCTGACCATCTCCCTACACTGACCACCTCCTTAGGTTGACCTGATTTTCACAGACTGGACATGCACCATGTGTACGAATCAGTTCAGCAGGCCTGGTTCCTCATGTTGACCAGGCTGTTACAGTCCCCTGGACAGCCAACTGACAGAGGTTCTAATGTATCAAAGGTACTCTGCTGTGGACACAGTAAAGGTGTTGAGGTTCATGCCCTGTCGTGAACCACCAAGAAGAACCCTCAGAGAACTGGAAGGACCACTGCTCTCCCTCTGGAAAAAGAAAAGACTGAAGCACCCACCACTACACACACACACAGCAGCGTCGCCATCCTGAGTCCTCTCTGGGTGTCCCCTGTCGGCGGCCAAGGCCTCGCTCCCGCACGGCAGCAGAGCTATGGTGAGTGTGTTGGCACCAGGGCCAGATGCCCCACCAAGACTTCCAGCCTTAGTGCCCCACTCACCACTAGAGATGGATTCACAGATCTACTCAACCTTGGAGCTGCATTAATATACTGGGATGCGGAGAATGCCCCAGGGCTGCACAGGAATCCCTCCCAACCTCCCAGGGACTTCCACACAGTCTGTTTTAGATTGTGCTGACTTGGCTAAACTTGACTGAATGCCTGAGAAGGATCCTTGATGCAGACGACGAAACGGCTGAATCTAAGATCCCCACAAGCCGTAAATATCTCGTGACACACCACAAATCCCCAGCTGAGCTGGATTCTGCATGCCACTCATGTTGTCATTTATCTAAGAAAGGAATTCGCTTAAGGACATTCAGCCTTATAGGGGAAGAATGAATGTCTAAATAAAACACAAATAACTATAAAGTAGAAAAACAGACGCATTGCATTGTACTTTTTTCCCTTCTCATCCCTTTCATTTAAAAAAAAAACTTGTGTTTTTAATTTTTTAAGTAAACTATTTTCCTCTATTCACTCATTCAAACCAAACAATCATAGTTACACGAGACCTAATTACTAAAGGTACCACTCTATCTGACACACTTGTGAAATAAATTACATTAATGTATTTAAAAACATACAGCATACTGTATAGATTTATAGTTTTCTCTCCTTTTAATGAGTTCCTAAATGTTTTCATGTGGTCTATTTTATCTGCATTTCACCAAACCTTAGAAGTTAACAGAGGTAGACCATTTTAAACAAGGGACTGCTAACTCCATACTGAGGCCAAAGACAGGAAGTGCCCTGACCAAATTCACACAAGAAGGGCTGCACTGTCTGGGGTCGCTCCCAAGGGCCTTCACTGCGGGTTTCCGTGAAGGTGCTCTGAGAGCCTGTGCACGGTCCTGAAAGCCGGCAACGCACACTAACGTCGACCAGCCTGAAGACAGTGGAGTCCCAGGCTGCTTACAATTACTCCAGTTTGTTTCTGTGGCAATCAGGGGAGCCCCCTTGGTCACCTCAGGCAAGACAGATGAGAATCCCCCTGAAGGAGCTGGCATCACGATTCTCACCAGGAGTCCCCCATTCGATTCACTGAAGGAGCTTTTGTAAAATGCTGGCTGGGGCCTGGCAGGACTGCGTCCCAGCATCTGCACAGACCTCCCTGAGGTGCGAGTGAGAGCCCCGCCCCTCAGAGCGGTCATCCCACCTGCGCTCTGCCCATGCTCGCCACGCCCCTTTGCCCCTTTTATGGAGAGTCTGCTTCTGGGAGTTCCTGTCTCCTGTGTGTCCTTGGAATCTTAGCTGCAAGATCAAAGTTAGACTCCAAGTGTGTCAATAGTGAACGCACAGATTTGCTTCTGGCCATAATGAAACGACAGGGCCTAGACACTCTCCTCCCTGCAAAGAGAACGTGTGCAAAGGGTAGGATATGGTGGTTTGTAGACATTGGACAGGAGACCACTCCAGAGAGACAGGAAACGACAGCTGAGCACAAGAGCCCCGCTCACTGCACGGAGAAAGCGTGAGAAGGGAGACTGCCTAGAGGCTGGAGGACAGAGTCTGAGTTTGTGCAGGTCAGTGCAGTTGGAATCTGTGGAGCAGAGTGCTGGAGAAGACAGAGCGTCCCGGAAAGATAGAGCTCTAGAGACCCACGAGGGGTGTGTTCTAGGGAGACCCTAGCTAAATACTTAGCTGTTCACAGTGTGAGTGTGAAATTAACAAAAATTATATCATTACATATCAAAATCTGTAAAATACGTGCAAAGGAGTGCTAAGAGGAAATGTAGGGCAATTTCCACAACCACAACCTAGGAACTCCCATAATCTACTAAAAGATAACCAAGAAAAACCCATAAGTAACATTATACTTAAACACTGAACACTTTCTCCCTAAGATCAGGAACCAGGCATGGATTTAATTTCTCCCGCGTCTCACCATCCCTGTCCAGCAGTCCTAGCCCATACAATAAAGCAGGGAGAGGAAATGAAAGTCATTCAAATTGAAAAGTAGTAAATAAAACTGGCTTGATTTGCCCGCGAGTATCTATATAGGAAATTCTGAGTAATCCATGGAAAAGTAACAACGCTTAATTAAACAGCTTAGCAAGGTTCTCAAATGAAAGACTAAGCTACAAAAATAAATATTTCTATATGCTAACAAACAATTAGGTTAAAAAACCGAAAGTTATTTTGAACAGTTATCAAAAATATGAAGTAAGAGATAAGCTTTTAAATTTATATAATATTTGTACACTGAAAACTATGGAACAATGTACAGTGGTTTTCTTATTTTTTTTGCAGTTTTTTTTTTTCTTTTTTGGCTGGGTCTGGTTTTGAACTCACCACTTCCAGCATATGGGGCCGGCACCCTACCCCTTTGAGCCACAGGTGCCACCCTGTACAGTAATTTTAAAAGACCTACATAAATAAGGAAATCCACATGTGTGTGCACTCAACATCACTTACATGTCAATCCTCCCAAATTGATCTATAGACTCAATGTGACATTAATCAATATTCTGGGTGGATTTTCTATAGAAACAAACTCATTTTAAAATTTGTATTGACATGCAAAGAACCTAGAGCAGACAAAACAATTTCAAAGAGGAAGAAAATTGTCTAATTTTTGGATTAAACCGAAACGGTCTGATTTCAACACAAATTATAGTAATCATGACAGGGCATAATACAGGGTGTCCATAAAGTTTGTGTGTGATTTAAAATAGTTAGAACTTTGCAACTTTGTATGATAGAACCAAAGAGGATTAGAAAGCTTGAGTATCTAGTTTTCTTTTCATCTTTAGAAATTTTATTTTTATAAATTTAACTATAAATTACTTACTTTTCAGAATCACTGTTGAACCCAGGCTTCACTAGAAGAGAAAGTAACTTAGAGAGCTAAAAATAGACCTGCCATTCGACCCTACAATTCCATTATTAGGTATATACCCAGAAGATAAAAAAATCACATTTCAATGAAGATGTTTGTATCAGAATGTTTATTGCAGCCCAATTCATAATTGCCAGATCATGGAAGAAGCCCAAGTGTCCATTGATCCACGAATGGATCAATAAACTGTGGTATATGTACACCATGGAATACTATGCAGCCCTAAAGAAAAATGGAGACTTTCCCTCCTTCATGTTTACATGGATGGAACTGGAAAATGTGCTTCTTAGCAAAGTATCTCAGGAATGGAAGAAAAAGTATCCAATATCCAATGTACACAGCCCTTTTATGAAACTAATCTATAGCTCTCAAACAAAAGATACAACTTAATTCTAGCCCAAAAATATGG
>CAUYQV010021155.1:0-18504 GCA_963574575.1 Galagoides demidoff
CTGGGACCACAGGTGCCCGCTACAACGCCCAGCCATTTTTTGGTTGCAGCCATCATTGTTGTTTGGCGGGCCCGGGCTGGGGATTCAAACCTGCCACCTTAGGTGTACGTGGCTGGCGCCTTAGCTGATTGAGCCACAGGCACCGAGCCACTTTTTTTTTTTTTTTTTTTTGATACAGAGTCTTGCTCTGTTGCCCAGGGTAGACTGCCATGACCTTAGCCTAGCTCATAGCAACAACCTCAAACTTCTGGGCTCAAGTCATCCTCCTGCGTTCAAGTGATCCTTCCTGCATCAGCCTCCCGAGTAGCTGGGGCTAATATATCCTTGCCTGGCTAGCACAGTTATTAAGGAACACAGGCTATCAGCAGTTGCTATGGCAACCAGCTAATATTTCTATTCTTAGTAGTAGACAGTCTCCTCTTGCTCAGGTTGGTCTCAAATTCCTGAGTTCAAGATATCCTCCCACCTCAGCCTCCCAGAGTTTACCTCCTTATAGGTGTAAACCATTGTGCCTAGCCTGTCACTTAGAATTAAATGGTAAGGGCAGTGACTCTGGCTCAGTGAGTAGGGCGCTGGCCCCATATAAGGATGGCAGGTTTGAACCCAGCCCTGGCAAAACTGCAACAAAAAAATAGCCAGATATCGTAGTGGGTACCTGTAGTCCCAGCTACTGGGAGGTTGAGGCAAGAGAATGGCCTCAGCCCAGGAGTTAGAGGTTGCTGTGAGCTATGACGCCACGGCACTCTACCGAGTGTGACAAAGTACAACTCTATTTAAAAAAAAAAAAAATTAAATGGTAAAATCAATATAAGAAGTGTTTTGAATATGATGTAAAACACAATTACAAACATTGGTGTGTAGTAGAATCACTTGGTATGATTTTTAAAGGATACTTCCTAGGCTTCTCAAAAATCTGCTAACTCAGAATTTTGGGATTTTGGATCTGAGCTTTTATATTCTTTCCAAGCTCTCCAAATATAGAACTATACATGTAGCTCGTGTTTTTCCTTATTGAATGCCGCCTTTCATTGTTGAATGTGCTCTAGTTTATTTTCCTCATTGGCTTTGGTGTGAGGTCTGTAGTTATTCATTTCTCAAGGGACGATCAGATGTGATTAGTGTTGTCCTGAGGCATGTTAGGGCAAAAATGAATTATAGGTTTTTAGATATTCAAATCTTTGTGACTGCTTTTTCCACCCCATTAAGAGAGATCTAAGGCTGACTCTAAAGGAAAGGAAGTAGAGCTAGGGATCTCTACAGTAGTCATTTTGTGCCTAGTGGGAGTCCTGCTGAAATTCTTTGTGGACCACTGAGTTGCTTTGGTAACTCTGGAGGCTTAGAAGGTTGTTGAGTTCTGTTGTAAACTGTTTTGGTGTAAAGGTGGTCTTGAATTTATGCCAGAATCAAATCGAAGAATGTAAGGCCAGGCGTATGATTCCTGCCTGCAGTACTAGCTCTTTTGGATATTAAGGCAGGAGGATCACTTGAGCCCAGCAGTGGTGGTACCACTGTACTCTAGTATAAGCAACAGAGCAAGAGCTTCCTCCCTACCCCCCCTAAAAAAAAGAATATAAAGTTTTTTAAGTCTCGTGTTATTTTTTTCCTCATTTATACCTATGTAGGCATTGTGTCGTGCAGAGGATGAAGAGGATATACGTGCAGCCACCCAGGCCAAGGCTGAACAGGTGGCTGAGCTTGCAGAATTTAATGAGAATGATGGGTTTCCTGCTGGAGAGGGAGAGGAAGCTGGTCGACCTGGGGCTGAGGATGAGGAGATGTCCCGGGCTGAGCAGGAAATTGCTGCTCTTGTAGAACAGGTCAGTGTTGTACCTGCTAGTTCTGGACCTTACCTTTCTTGACCCTTTCCCTAAGAAAGGCTCATGGCCCTCCTCTGTCTTACCTGGTAATAAACAAGAGTGATGGCGCCCTGGGCTCTAGGAACCTATGTTCATTACCACCGCTTCTCCCTGCAGTTGACTCCCATAGAGCGCTATGCCATGAAATTTCTGGAAGCCTCATTGGAAGAGGTGAGCCGAGAGGAGCTGAAGCAGGCAGAAGTGAGTAGTTTTGGCAGGTAGAGCTGGCAGTGGAAAGCTGCAAACTTCTACTAATTCTCTGCCCTGTTTGCCTCCTTCTGACCACCTTTGTGTGCTTTTCTTGGTAGGAGCAAGTGGAAGCTGCTCGCAAAGACCTTGACCAAGCTAAGGAGGAGGTGTTCCGCCTACCCCAAGAGGAGGAGGAGGGGCCAGGGGCTGGGGATGAGATTTCCTGTGGGACTGGTGGAGGTAGCCACCGGCGTAGTAAGAAGGCCAAGGCCCCTGAGAGGCCAGGAACTCGTGTCAGTGAGCGTCTTCGTGGAGCCCGGGCTGAAACTCAAGGGGCAAACCACACTCCTGTCACATCTACCCATCATGCCCGCAACACCACCACGCCCCCCCGCTGCAGCCCAGCCAGGGAGCGAGTTCTTAGGCCAGCACCTAGGCCTCGACCCACTCCACCTTCAGCTCCTGCTGCAATTCCTGTCCCTGTCCCTGTCCCAGTCTCTGTCCCAATACCCATTTCAGCCCCAAATCCAGTAACCATTCTTCCTGTCCATATCTTGCCTTCTCCCTCTCCACCCTCTTTGCATATTCCTCCCTCTTGTTCCTCTCCTGCCTGTACCCCGCCTCCTGCCTGTACCCCTCCACCAGCTCATACCCCACCACCAGCCCAAACCTCTATCTTAATTCCTTCCTCTCCTCTCTTGCTTGGTCCACCTCCTATGCTTGTCTCTCCTTCGGTCACCAACCTGCCCTTGGGTTTAGAACCTGAGGCAGAACTGTGTGCACAGGCATTGGCATCTGCAGAGTCTGTGGAGCCATCTGGCATGGCCAGTTCTGAGACCTCCTCACTTACTCTTACGCCACCTAAGGATCTGTTGCCAGTTGCTGTTGAGATCCTACCTGTATCAGAGAAGAATATTTCACTTGCCCCTTCTGCACCTAGCCCAACCCTGGAGGATGGCAACGTCCCCAATGGTCAAGAGCAGGAGATAGCTACAGATTCTACTGAGGGGACCATCCTCACAGTGTCATCTGAAAGTGAGGAGCTGCCCACATGTGTGAGTGAGAGCAATGGACTGGAGCTCCAATCCTCAGTAGCATCTGATGAGCCATTTCAGGAGCCCTTGGAAGCTGACAGGAACTTAGAAGAGCTGGTGGAAGCCCAGACCCCAATCTCTAGCCCAGAGAAGCCACAGGAACTTGTTACAGCTGAGGTCACAGCCCCATCAACCTCATCTTCCACCACCTCTTCACCTGAGGGTCCTTCACCTGCCAGACCCCCTCGGCGTCGCACCAGTGCTGATGTAGAAATTAGGGGTCAGGGTGCTGGTCGACCAGGGCAACCTCCAGGCCCCAAAGTGCTTCGCAAGCTGCCTGGACGGCTAGTAACTGTGGTAGAAGAAAAGGAACTAGTGCGGCGACGGCGACAACAACGGGGAAGTGCCAGCACTCTGGTGCCTGGGGTCTCTGAGACTAGTGCCAGCCCAGGAAGCCCATCTACCCGCAGCATGTCAGGGCCAGAATCTTCACCTCCCACCAGTGGACTCTGTGAAGCTATGCCCCCATGCACGCTGCCCACTCCAACCCAGCAGCCCTTCATAGCACGTCGTTGCATTGGGCTGGGGGTGACTGGTGGGAGCGGCTCAGAGAACGGAGAAGGGACACTGCTTGCCATCACCCCACCTGCTGTGAAGCGTCGGAGGGGGAGGCCCCCCAAGAAGACTAGGTCTCCAGCAGATGCTGGGAGAGGTGTGGATGAGACACCCTCATCCATCTCTAAGGGAAAAACCAATGGGGCTGACTCAGTCCCTGGGGCTGAAACCCTAATTATTGCAGAGCCTGTCCTGGGACCCCAGCTAATTTCTGGGTCCCAGTCTCTTGGATCCCAGGCAGTTCACAGACCTGAGTCCATCATCCTGTCACCTGTGGAGAAAAGAAGGCGAGGGCGACCCCCTAAGGCACGAGATTTGTCCATCCCTGGGACCATTTCCTCTCCAGGGGATGGCAACTTAGAGAGTCGGACACAGCAACTCCCATTACCACCACCCCTGCCACCACTCCCACCACTGTTAGCCTGTCCCACTGCTACTGTTACCAACACTGTCACCACTGTCACCATTTCAACATCCCCACCCAAGCGGAAGAGGGGCCGACCTCCCAAGAATCCACCATCACCTCGGCCCAGCCACCTTCCTGTCTTGGACCGTGACAGCACTTCTGTCCTCGAGAGCTGTGGATTGGGGAGGCGGCGGCAACCCCAGGGCCAGGGGGAGAGTGAGGGTAGTTCCTCTGATGAGGATGGAAGCCGCCCCCTCACCCGCCTGGCCCGCCTACGACTTGAAGCTGAGGGAATGAGAGGACGAAAGAGTGAAGGGTCCATGGTAGTGGCTGTAATTCAGGATGACCTGGATTTAGCAGATAGTGGGCCAGGCGGGTTGGAATTGACACCTCCTGTGGTCTCATTAGCCCCAAAACTGCGCTCGACCCGGCTGCGTCCAGGGTCTCTAGTCCCCCCACTAGAGACTGAGAAGGTGCCTCGCAAACGGTCAGGGACCCCAGTTGGTGGGGGTCCTGGGCTGGCAAAGCGAGGCTGCCTACAGACCCCAAGTTCCCTGGGACCTGAGGGTTCAGTAGAAGAGTCTGAGGCTGAAGCCTCAGGGGAGGAGGAAGAAGGGGACGGGACCCCACGGCGACGGCCTGGCCCCCGCAGGCTTGGGACCACCAACCAAGGGGACCAGCGCATTCTGCGCAGCAGCGCCCTTCCCCACCTGCCTGGCCCTACCGTTAGTCACAGAGGCCGCAAGGCCAAGACGTGAGTGGTTGCCCCTCCACCTAGGCTTTCCACCATGGTTGCTCTCCCTCCATGACCAGGCCTGACTCTGTTAACCACTACTTGAAGTCTTTGAAGGGGGAAAGCCTCCAGGGAGACATAGGGGTCTTCTCCCTTCTTTCCACCAAAGTAGGGGGTAGGCAACTGGTTGTCATGGAAATGGGGCTTATCACAATCCCCCTTCCTTTCCACCCCATGTGGCTGGGCAGTGTTAAGGGTGGCAAGATAGTCTTTGTCCCCACCCCCTTGTACTTGATTCCCCAGCTATCTTTCACAGCCCCCCACCTTTAGGGGAAGGGGGAGGGGCTTCTCTTCAATGAGGTTTTTTCTTTTTTTTTTCTTTTCTTTTTTTTTTTTTTTTTAAAGAAGAAAAAATAATAAACTTAGTTTCTGTACGAGCATCCGCGTAAGGAGGCTTCTGATTTTCTGGTCTGGTGGAGGGTTGGGTGGGAACTTGGGCATCATTTTCCTCCTCTCTCTTGATCTTGCAAAGACCCTAGTACCTGATCTCTAACCTGGGATTATATATCTTTAAGGCAAAAATCTCTACCCAAGAAGAGGGAGGTCTGGCAAATCTGATTTCCTAGTAGGGTATCTTTCCCTAGTTTCAGTTTTAAGTCACTCAGACATACTTTCCCTCTCCCTCTCTTTTATTCCCTTGGTTCCTGGACTTTCCCTTAGAGCTCTCTGATGCTTCAGACTTCTCCCTTTTATCCCTCTTGCTCAGGTGCTTCCTTTCACTCTTTCCAGAAGGCAGGCATCCTACCTCCAATTGCTCCATCCCTTGGCCCTTGCTCTCCATCTAGCCAAACTGGTTTGAGTCAGCCACACCTCCCTTCCTAGCTCCTGGGGTTCTTCAGGTGGCTGGCCACCCAACCCCACCCTTGGGCTTGGCTCGGAGCCCTGAGTCAGCTACATCACCACCCAAGCTAAATCAAACCTGAGGCAGGAGCCGAAACTCACAGTTCCTCAAGGTCTATAGCCAGGTAAGAGGCCCTGTTCATTTTTACAATTTCTGACCCAACTCCCTGTACCCTCTCCTTATGTTATCCCCTTGCTAACTTTATGTCTGTGTTTCCTCATCTAAGTTATTTTCTCATATCTACTTACCTGCAGCTTTTTGGCATACATCATTCTTTGCTTGTCTTTCCCCTTTCACCCTTTCTATCCTTTTTAATGTGTGTTCAGGGAACCACAAGTGGTTGAATTTTGTCTAGGTTGTAGGGGAATAGTTGGAAATGAGGGTGTAAAGGTGGTTTGGCGCTATAGGTTAGAGGACCTGAGAAATGGGGAGATGAGAAGTAGGGCATCATTATTTAGGTTTTGTCTGGGTAATGAAGTCATTTGGACTCAATGTGTTGTTACTCTAATTCTGTTGTATGGCCTCGGTTAAAAGGAAGAAAGGCAACAGGGAGGTAGCATAGCAAAGGAAGCCCCAGTCTGGGGAAGTAAAGTCTGTCTGATGTTCAGTTTCAACTGTAAAGAAGGGGACTTTTTCCTTTCTTTCCTCCATCCCCAGAACTGTGTTTTTATGTGAAATGATGGCTCCTCTGCTTGAAGTGGGCCAAAAGCTCTGTTCTTTGATCCCTCAATTACATGGGGCAGCATCTGGGGAATTTAAGGGAATTTTAGGACCCTTTGAAATGCAAGTTAAAATCACTTAGTCTCAGATTCATGGCAGCTTTTATGTGTCCTTGGTGTCCACTTGTCCTTTTCTTCCTTCCCATTTGTCAGAACAGTAAATGATACAGATAATGCTATGTTCACACTGGCTTTCTTTAAAAGACTGAGAACCTTAAGTCCAGGCAAAAGACATCTAGCTACACAGTTCCTCTCCTGGTCTGTGAGTCATTAGAGGAATTCCCCAGTAAGGCAGCATTCCAAAGAGCTGGGCTAGGCAAGGAGGACAGAGAGGGTGGAGTTTGAGCAAGCCAGGCCAAGGGCTCACTTGTTGAGCTTATGAGTACCCTGTGTCACCCACAGGTCATGGAGGACGAGGAGATGGCAGTGGAGACCTTGGTGGGGAACTTGGAAGCTGCTCATTCCCCATTCCCCATCCGCTGCTGCTGGCTCCGCCTCCGCTACTTGGCAGCTACTAGCATTATTTGTGGCTGCTCTTGCCTGGGAGTCATGGCTCTTGTATTTGCCATCAAGGTGAGGACTGCCATTCCTATGGGAGTGGGGGGTGGGTGGGTATAAGGCAGTGGTTTCATGTATCTGATTTATCTGCATTGATCAAACAGTAATTACCCACTATTACTGCTTGGCTCTGGGCGTAGTGCCAGAAATAAGAACAAGGTATGGGTCCTATCATCAAAGGACCCATAGTATAATGAAAGAGATGGCAGTGAAAATGGGTAATTACTAGAATGTGGTTCATCAGTGCTAGGATAGAACCAGCATAGGATCCTCTGGGAGCCAGAGAGGATATATCTGTGTGATTATGTATGTATGGTAGAGTACTGTAAAGGCATCCTAGGGGAGGTGACACTAAAATAACCTTAAAGAACAAGTGAATAGGATGAAAGGGTATTCCAAGATAAAGGGAGCAGTGTGTACAAGGCCAGTACTATTCAGCATGTTTGGATCAGTGAAAAACAGGGTGAAGCCAGAGGACCCAAATCCCAGGGGTCTCTGATAAGTACTGGGGAGACGTTGAGGGGCTTTTGCAGGGGGAGTGACATGGGCAGAGTTGTATTTTAGAAAGATCCACTCAAGGCCAACATGGAGGGTGAATTGGAGAGGCAAGGCTGAATGCACTTGAACAGTTAAGGAGAGCAATTTGTTAGGAGTGCACTTGAACAGTTAGGAGAGCAAAGTGTTAGGAGAGCACTTGAACAGTTAGGAGAGGCTACCTTAAATATCATGTTGGAATTTTCTGAACCCTATATTTATTTTTCTGGGTTTCATTAGGATAAAATCATAAAAAGGCTCCTTAGTGATGAAAAAGATGAGGCCCACTGGGCTATGAATGAGGTAGTGTTTGACTGATGTGAGTGAAATACTCCAGGCTCCCTGTTTCAATCTGGGATGAATAGGAAAAAATGGAGAATAAAAGAATTGGAAAGTACTTTCCCCTATGTGATCTTTTGAGCAACCTGTAGCTCAAAAGAGTACTTTTCACCCTGAAAAGTAGGCAAGACACACTGGTTACCTTACTTTGCAGGTGAGGGATGAGAGACATAAACTGGAATGAGAAGTAGAGGGTTTGAGTGTAAAGTTTTGGGCTACGATGGGTAGGGAGGCGAGTGGGATAATGGGCACTTTGGGTCAGAAGCAGGGGGAGAACCTAACCAAGAACCTGCCCCCACAGGCGGAAGAGCGGCATAAGGCAGGCCGGTCCGAGGAGGCATTACACTGGGGGGCCAGGGCCCAGAGGCTCATCCTGGCCAGCTTTGCTGTCTGGCTTGCTGTCCTCATTCTGGGCCCCTTGCTGCTGTGGCTGCTCTCCTACGCCATCGCTCAGGCTGAGTGACCCTGAGTGGCCTCTGCTGAGAGCCAACCGAGACCTCCTGGATCCTGCAATGCGGCATTGCTAAGGTCCGGTGACAGCAGTGGTCCTTCTTGGTTGGAAGGATGGGGACTCTCAAGGGGCTGTGGAGCTCTTCTAGCCCTTTATAAAATGAGAGTAGCAGCTGAGAGTGATGAGGGGAGGTCAGCCTGCTCTGTTCTTTCAGTGCCCGCTACCCCCTATCTCCCCTGCTCCACCCACCCCATCCTAGGGGCCTCCACCCATAGGAGGGGTTGAAGACCAGGCCTAATTTTATTAGAGTTTGTTTTGTAATAAAAGCCTTTTTTAGTGGTGAAATGTTGCTGTCTAATTGTTCTTCCCCTGCTTTCCCTGGTCCCTTGTTGAGAGCCAAACTGGACATCTGACTGATGGCAGAAGCCTGCATCTCACCTCACCTAGGAACTCCAAGAGGAGGAAATGATTTTTGTTTTCTTCTTCTGAAAGTTTCTCTTCTTGGAAAGACTCCAACTTCTCCCTTTTACATCAACAGAGACCCCGAGGCAGGGAAAGAAGAGTAGTAGCAACAGATGCTATTGTTTACTTACTGTATCCTAGGCTATTTTAAGCACTTTATATTTCTTAACTTCTTTAGTCTTTGTAATCATTCAGTAGTAGTGACCATTGTTCTCATATTACAAATGAGGAAACAGACTCAGATTTGTCCAGGTTTACTCAGTAAATGGCAGAGCTGAACCGACACAGTTTGGTTCCAGAGCTGAGAGAGAGGAGTGAAAGAGTTGGATAACAGCAACAACCACCCTATATATAGAGATTTAGATGATTAGAATTAATTTTTATATCTTTTGTCTTGGGCCTCACAACATTTTAAACATTTTTTAAATGGTGAAGTATAACATACAGGAAGGTACCTAAAACAAGTACACATGTCAGTAAATTAACAGAGTAAATATCTGAGTAACCACCATTCAGTCAAGAAATTGAACATTGCCATCACTCTAAGCCTCTTTTGTAACCATCCCAATCACTACTTCCTTTCTTCACGTAGGTAAATATCATTCTTAATTTCTAATAATGTAGTTTAATTTTGTCTGTGATGGAATTAAGTATCAAGCATTTTATGTCCAGTTTCTTAACATTGAGATTCATCAATATTTGGTATAGCTGTAGTTTTCACTACTGTATAGTATTCTGTTACATCATTATGTCACAGTTTATCTATTTTCTGTTAAAATAGATAGGGACTTTGGGTATTTCCAATTTGGGGATATTATGAGCCATACTGCTATGGACATTTTTGTATGTGCCCCTTGGAACACGTGTGCCCTGGAAATGAAATTTTTTGTTTACCCCATCATAATTCAGAGCACAACAGAGTAGACCTAAAGGAATTAGAGATGTTGCACACTGAAGAGAAGGTTCCAAAGTGCTTCAGGAAGGAAAAGTGAAGAGAATCCATTATTGGTTTTCTAGAAGCCATAGATAGGGCAGTGTTCTCAAACTTGGCTTCACAATGGAACCACCTGGGGAGCCTTAAAAAGTAAGTTATGGGTTGGTGTATTCCTGTAATTTTAGCAGTTTGGGAGGCCAAGGCAGGAGAATTGCTTGAGGCTGGGAGTTTAGTGCTAGCCTGGGAAACATAGTGAGACCCTGTCTCCACAAAAAAATTAAAAATTTAAGCTGGACCTGGTGGCTCACACCTGTAATTCTAGCACACTGAGAGACCTAGGCAGGTAGATTGCCTGAGCTCAGGAGGTCAAGATCAGCCTAAGCTAGAGTGAGACCTCATCTCTAAAAGAAAAAGCCAGGCGTTGTGGTGGGCACCTGTAGTCCCAGCTGCTCAGGAAGCTAAGAAAAAAGGATTGCTGGAGCTGACGAGTTTGATGTTGCTGTGAGCTATGATGCCAAAATTGAGGCTCTATCTCAAAAAAAAAAAAAAATTAGCTAGGTATAGTGGCATACACATGTAAGTTCTGGCTACTTGGAAGGCTAGCTCACTTGAGCAGTTAGTAGTTGCAGTGAGCTGTGATCAGGCCATTGAATTCTGGTCTAGATGATGAGACTCCTTTAAAAAAAACAACAAAAACTTGTGCTTGAGCTTTATTTCACAAAAATTCTGCTTTAATTGGTGTGAGTTGTTACCTGCACGTTACAATTTTTCTTTTTCTTTTTTGAGACAGTTTGACCTTGTCACCCTCTGGTAGAGTGATATGGCATCGCAGCTCACAGCAACCTCAAACTCCTGGGGCTCAAGCGATTCTCTTGCCTCAGCCTCCCAAGTTGCTGGGACTACAAGGTGCCCCCACAACACCCAGCTATATATTTTTTTGGTTGTAGTTATCATTGTTATTTAGCAGGCCCAGGCTGGGTTCGAACCCACCAGTTCCAATGTATGTGGCTGGTGCCCTAGCTGCTGAGCTACAGGCACTGAGCCCCCTCCCTTTTTTTTTTTTTTTTTTTTTGAGACAGAGTCTCTGTTGCTGGAACTAGAGTGCCATGGTCTTGTTCACAGCAACCTCAAACTCCTGGACTCAAATGATCCTCCTGCCTCAGCCTCTGAAATAGCTAAAACTACAGGCACCTTTACAGGCCTAATTTTTTGATTTTTAGTTGAGACAGAGTCTTGCTTTTGCTCAGGCTGATCTTGAACTTCTGAGCTCAAGGAATCCTCCCACCTTGGTTTCCCACAGTGCTAGGTTATAGGCGTGAGCCACCACACCTGCCAGTTTTTCAATTGAGTGTAATGCACATAATTTGAGTTCTACTGCTTCTCATTTGATTCACTCTACTAATTCCTAAATCGTGAAAGAAAGGTAACACATTTTGAAAACACTTTTAATAAAGAAACCTTTATGAGCCAATGCTTTATTAATCATTTTCAGTTTACTAGAAAAGACTATCTAATTACCCTGAACTGACAAGATGAAATGAATTCTTGGGTTGGTTTTTTTTTTTTTTTTTTTTTTTTTGAGATAGTGTCTCTCTGCTGCTCAGGAATGCAATCATACGTACTGCAACTGCAAAATCATGAGTTCACGCTAATCCTCCTGTCTTAACCTGAGTAGCTAGGACTACAGATACCACCAAATCTACTTTTTTTTTTAATGTAGAGATGGGGAGATGGAGTCTTAACTATGTTGCCCAGGCTGGTCTCAAACTCCTAGACTCAGGCAGTTGTCCTGCCTCATCCTCCCAAAATGCTGAGATCTTAGGAGTGAGCCAGCACACCTAGCCTCTTGCTATTTTTCAACTCTAAACTCTACTTTGAAAGCAATTCAAATGATAAAACAATTTATATTCTTCATTTAGATTTATAATTTTTAACATTTTACCACATTTGCTTTTTTGTTGAACCATTTCAGGGTAATCTGCAGACCCTTCATCCCAAAATAATTTCATGATCTAAAAATAGAAACAAGTATATTTGTTCATGTAACTATAATTACATAATTTAGAGAAGTTAGCATCAATATGATACTGATAATATAGTCAATAGTCAAGTTTTCCATTTGTCCCAATAACATCCTTTGTAGATTTTATTTTCTATTTGAGGGTCCAGGTGGCAACACTTATTGTATTTAGTTCTCATTTCTCTTTAGCCTCCAATTTTGAATAGCTCCTTATCCTTTTTTGCCTTTGTGATATTTAAAATTTTTTTCTTCTTTTTTTTCCTTTTTTATAGGGTTAGGGTTAGAGGAGGGAGGGGGAAGAGGAGAGCTAACATTTTTTAAGAATTTTATTATTTTAGAGATAGATCTTGCTATGGCGTGTGTGTGTGTGTGTGTCTGTGTGTGTGTGTCTGTATGTGTGTGTGTGTGTGTAGAGAGAGACAAAGAGTCTTATTCTTGCCAGAGTGCGGGGCTATCAGCCTAGCTCACAGCAACCTCAAACTCCTGGGATCAAGCAATCCTCCTGCCTCAACCTCCCTGGCTAACTTTTTTCTTTTTTTTTAGTAGAAATGAGGTTTTGCTCTTGCTCAGGCTGGTCTCTAACTCCTGAGCTCAAGTGATCCTCCCACCTTAGCCTTCCAGAGCACTAGAATCACTGAGCACTGTGCCTAGCCCTTTATTGGCCTTTTTTTTTTTTTTTGGAGATAGAGTCTCAACTTGTCATCCTTGGTAGAGTGCTATGGTGTCATAGTTCACAGCAACCTCAAACTCCTGGGCTTAAGCAATTCTCTTGCCTCTGCCTCCCAAGTAGCTGGGACTATAGGCATCTGCCAGAACACCCAGTTATTTTTTTAGAGATGAGGTCTCTCTCTGGCTCAGGCTGGTCTCAAACCTGTGAGCTCAGGCAATCCACCCACCTTGGACTCCCAAGTGCTGGGATTGTAGGTGTGAGCCATCATGGCTGGCCTTTTTTTTGTTTTTTAATTGACCTTTTTGAAGAAAGGTCAGTTCTTAAAATATCCCTCAATTTAGACTGGTGGCTCATGCCTATAATCCAGCACTTTGGCAGGATTGATTGAACTCCAGAATTGAAGATTACAGTGAGCTATGCTCACAACACTGTCATTGCACTCCAGCCTGGGCAACAAGAGTAAGACTCTCCAAAGAAAAAAAAAAAAAAAGATTTTTAAAAAATTTTTTTTTATTTGCTTATAATTTTTACTGTCAGTTTGGTTTCAGAGTGTTCAATTCTATCCATTAGTGTCATTATCCTTAAAATGTTTTGTTGAGGTATAATTTACATACAGTAAAACACAGATCTTAAATGTGCAGCTTGATGACTGTTTTTATGTAAATATACCTGGGTAATTACCATCTAGGTGAATGGAAGATTTGCAGCACATCAGAAGCCTCCTCTCATTTTTGTTACTGATTTTGACTGTGGAACCCTCTTCAACCTGGGTCCTGTGCCCTTTTGGCAAGTTCTCTTGCATTCTTTACTTTTGGCACACATTGCTCCAGACTCATCTTGTATTCCCTTGGTGAAGCCTGCAAATTATGATGCCACGGCACTCTGTTGAGGGCAACAAAGTGAGACCCTATCTCAAAAAAAAAAAAAAAGAATAAAATAAGAAACCAGAGTCCCAGTCTCGTGGTGACTTCATAACTCACAGCAACTTCAAATTCTTGAGCTCAAGCAATCCCCCTTGTGTCAGCCTCCAGAGTAGCTGGGACTACAGGCACCTGCCACAATGCCCAGCTAGTTTTTCGATTTATAGTAGAAATGAAGTCTTGCAGTGATTCTCAAACTACCTAATGCACGGCCCTTTAATACAGTTCTCGTGGGTCGTGACCCACAGGCTGAGAACCGCTCGTAGGTGATCCACCCACCCAGAATGTTAGGATTTCAAGCATGAGCCACTGCGCCCAGCCTAGAAATAAGTATACACTAGGTGTACTCATTCTACTGAGATACTATTGCTTCTGGGCCCCTTCAGAAGTCAGAGGTAGAAAATACAGTACTTAGTTTTGCCTGTTTTATTTTTATTTATTTATTTTGAGACAGAGTCTCATTATGTCACCCTCAGTAGAATACAGTGGCATCACAGCTCACAGCAATTTAAAACTCCTGGGCTCAAGCAATTCTTTTGCCTCAGCCTCCCAAGTAGCTGGGACTACAGGCACCTGCCACAATGCCTGGCTATTTTTTGTTTGTTGTTTGTTTAGCAAGCTTGTGCTAGATTGGAACCCACCAGCCCCAGTGCATGTGGCCAGTGCCCTAATCACTGAGCTATGAGTGTGGAGAATTATTCTTTACATTTCAATCATTGGGTTTTTCATCACTTTTTCCTATTCCAGATTACATATGCCCACACTAAGAACATTGGTTCTTGACTACATTAATATATTTACTAACTTAATTTCAGAATAAATATCCCATTTTAACACCAAACAACAAACCTAAGTAAAATTCAAGATTGCTTTAAAATTCTTTTGTAAAGGGGCTGTGCACCAGTAGCTCAGTGGTTGGGGCCTCGGCCACATGCTCCAGGGCTGGTGGGTTTAAGCCCGGCCTGGCCTGCTAAACAAACAAACAAAAAAATGGCCAGGCATTGTGGTAGGTGCCTGTGGTCCCAGCTACTGGAGAGGCTGAATATAGGAGAATCGCTTGAGCCCAAGAGTTTGAGGTTACGGTGAGCTATGACGCCATGGCACTCTACCGAGGGTAACAAAGTGAGACTGTCTCAATGAAACAAAAGAATTCTTTTGTAAAGGGAAAGCACTCATTAAAAGTTACTTGGATTCATTTTTCTCCCTTTATGTGGTTATGATCCTAAAGTGTTATTTCTTTTTTTTTTTTAAGTGTTTTGTTTTTACTTAACCCGCTACCTCTGGTACATGGGGCTAGTCCCCTACTCCTTGAGCCACAGGCACCACCCTAAAGTGTTATTTCTAAGATAGATATTGGAAGATTTATTCTGTTCCTGGTTTACTAGAAGATAACCTCCACAAGTGTATGTTTTCTTTTTTTTCCAGTTTTTGGCCGGGGCTGGGTTTGAACCCACCATCTCTGGCATATGGGGCCGGTGCCCTACCCTTTTGAGCCACAGGTGCCACCAGTGTATGCTTTTAATTGCCGTTTAACATCTAGGTCTCGGAAGTTTAACAACAAATATTTGTTGAGTTAGTGAGTGCCGGGTATGAGCCAAGTATATGCACTGGGAAGATTTATGAAGTCACTCCTGGCACAATGTCACAATTTGGTAGGTTTAGAACACAACTTGATACATTGCCAAGACTTCTGGGAGGGAGTGGAAGATTGGGAAAGTGTATAATCCCAGGTGATAAACACTAGGGCTTTGGAGGTATTCAAAAAGACTTGGAGCAGCCGCAGGAGGAGGCCTCTTTTGGTCTAATAATTCCCATCAGGTGGCGGGGCTGGGGTCCAAGCTGCATGCCTACAAACATTTTCAGGGTGGGAGTCTTTGCTTCAAGGTAGACATTTTGCACCAGGCTGCATTTTATTTATTTTATTTTATCTTATTGAGACCGAGCCTCAAGCTGTCCCCCTGGGTAGAGTGCTGTGGCATCACAGCTCACAGCAACCTCCAACTCCTGGGCTCATGCGAGTCTCCTGCCTCCCAAGTAGTTGGGACCACAGGCACCCACCACTTATTCTTGCCAGGGCTAGAGTGCTGGGCTATCAGCCTAGCTCACAGCAACCTCAAACTCCTGGGATCAAGCAATCCTCCTGCGTCAGCCTCCCTGGTTAACCTTTTTTCTTTTCTTTTCTTTTTTTAAGTAGAGATGAGGTTTTGCTCTTGCCTGGCTATTTTTTGGTTGCAGCCGTCATTGTTTGGAAGGCCCGGGTTGGATTCGAACCCGCCACCTTAGGTGTATGTGGCTGGTGCCTTAGCCACTTGAGCCACAGCGCTGAGCCCAGGCTGCATTTTAAGAAGTGCTGGATTCAGATAGAGATGTGGAAGGAAACTGAGAGTGCTTAATCCAAGTCCAAGAACTGGAGGCACAATAAGGTCCTGGATCTTGCCGGCCCGGAGGTCACGCTTCCGGGTAAACCTAACTTCCTTTTTTTTTTTTTTTTTTTTGAGACGGAGCCTCAAGCTATCCCCCTGGGTAGAGTGCCGTGGCATCACAGCTCATAGCAACCTCCAACTCCTGGGCTCAAGCGAGTCTCCTGTCTCCGCCTCCCAAGTAACTGGGACCACAGGCGCCCCACAACGCCAGGCCATTTTTGGTTGCAGCCATCGTTATTTGGCGGCCCGGGCTGGGGATTCGAATCCGCCACCTTAGGTGTACGTGGCTGGCGCCTTAGCCGATTGAGCCACAGGCGCCGAGCCTAAACCTAACTTCCGGGTCCCATTACAGGCCTCAAGCCCCACTTGACAACAAGCTCCGCCTTCTGCGGCAGATCCCACGCGCTGATTGGTTGGACTTGAAGCCCGCCCTAGCGTCGCGGCTTTAGGTAACTTTGAACCCCAACGCTGGCTCCTGCCCCCGGGACTCACGGCTCTCTATTGGACTACTAGTTTCCAATCGAAAGAGCTTCTGAACCTCAGGCTTCGGCTGGCGCTGGCCATTGGCGAACAGGATAGAGGTGGAGTTAGGTCGTAGCCGGCGCCGCCGGGGGTAAGGCAAGGGACTAAACGGCGAACTCCAGGACAGAGCGACCTCGCGTGGACCCTGGCCTCACTGCCTACCCCCATAGGTGAGCCTGCGCGAGACCACCGTACTCTTTCCGCGCCTACCCAAGTGCGCCTGCGCGGCAACAGCCGCTTGCCCCAGTTCCCGTTCCCCCTTCTCCCTGGACACCTTTTCCCTTCCCCTTCCCCTTCCCCGTCCCCGCCCCGCCATCCCTCTAGACTTCTAGGCCCTCCTGAGGGGTCTTCCCAGTCCCAATCCTTCCCCTACCCCGCCCCCATCCCCCAAGACCCTGGCGCCCCAGCCGCAAGGGCTGCGCCTCCGGGAGCCGCGATGTGCATCGTCTCAGAGCCTGTGGGCCTCTCTGCCCTCACTGCCTTCTGTTTCCTCCGCACAGGCCCCCAACTCCTTCAGAATGACGCTGGACGTGGGGCCGGAGGATGAGCTGCCCGACTGGGCCGCGGCCAAGGAGTTTTACCAGAAGTACGACCCTAAGGACGTCATTGGCAGGTGTGGCTGCGACCAGGGAAACGGAGGTCTAGAGTGATCGGGTTCTCGCTAGCATATTTGATTCCATTTGAGGGCTGGATCATTCTAAATGGGAAGGGTCGGTGGTCAGTGGAGAACATTTGGGTCAGTGTATTCAACAAATATGGTTGAAACACCTACTGTGGACCAGACAAAGCTAAACACGGGGAGGGTATGGAAGATGTCTGTGTCCTGGAGATAACACCAAGTTAAGTGGATGAAAGAGGCACTTGAAAATTAAGAATATATCAGGCTGGATAGGTAGAGATCGTACAAAGTGCTGTGGGATTCCAGAAAACCAGTTTCCCAGGAGTGATCTTTGGTCTGAATCCTGAAGTATGAATAGATGGTCAGCATGTAGAGAATACAAGGAAGGCCTTGCCTGTAGAAGCAGTGGCAGATACATTTACTTATCAAAGGTTTCCTAAGCACATACGATGTGCTTGGATACATTAGGTTAGGCACTGGAGGTAAAAGACTTGAAGGGTTCCTGTCCTCTTGGAGTTTATATTTTGCTGGTAGAAACAGATAGTAAACACAAAAACAAAATAAAGGTCAGCATTAAGTGTTAGAAAATAAATAGGACGATAGAATAAGGATAACCAATGAAGGCCATTATAGATATGAAGGCCTGGGACAGCTTCTCTGAGTAAATGAGTTTAGAGCTGAGATCTGAAGGATAAGAATGAGTGGGTTGGGGCAGTGCCTGTGGCTTAGTTGGTAGGGTGCTGGCCCCATATACCAAGGGTGGTGGGTTCAAACCCAGCCCCGGCCAAACTGCAACAAAAAAATAGCTAGGCATTGTGGTGGGCGTGTATAGTCTCAGCTACTTGGGAGGCTGAGGCAAGAGAATCGCCTAAGTCCAGGAGTTGGAGGTTGCTGTGAGCTGTGTGACGCCACAGCACTTTACGGAGGGCAATAAAGTGAGACTCTGTCTCTTAAAAAAAAAAGAATGAGGGGGTCATGAGGTGAGGCAAGATATAGTTTGGGTAGAGGGAACAGTAAGTGTAAAGTCTCTAGGCTGAAAAGGCCCTATTCAAGCAATGTATAAATTATTCGCTAGATGTGGGTGGTTCATGCCTATATTCCTAGCACTTTGGGAGGCTTTGGTGGAAGGATTACTTGAGGCCAGGAGTTCAAAACCAGCCTGAGCAAGAAAAATTAGCTGGGAGGCTGAGGCAGTAGGATTGCTTGAGCTTTGGAGTTTGAGGTTGCAGTGAGCTATGATGACACCACTCCACTCTAGCATTGGTGACAGAGCAGGACTCTTTCTCAAAAACAAAACAAACCTGATTATAGTGACTAGCAAAATGTAGTAAGCATGGGAAAAAGTAGGAGAAATTAAGTTAGAGAGGTGAATAGAGATAGATTATGTAGGACCTTAGGCCATAGTAAGGAATTTTTTTTGTTTGTTTGTTTGTTTTTTGAGACGGAGCCTCAAGCTATCCCCTGGGTAGAGTGCCATGGCATCACAGCTCACAGCAACCTCCAACTCCTGGGCTCAAGCGAGTCTCCTGCCTCCGCCTCCCAAGTAGCTGGGACCACAGGCACCCGCCACAACGCCCGGCCATTTTTTGGTTGCAGCCA
>CAUYQV010021156.1:0-48384 GCA_963574575.1 Galagoides demidoff
CTTGGGAGGTGGAGGCAGGAGACTCGCTTGAGCCCAGGAGTTGGAGGTTGCTATGAGCTGTGATGCCATGGCACTCTACCCAGGGGGATAGCTTGAGGCTCCGTCTCAAAAAGAAAAAAAGAAAGTAAAGTTGAGCTGAAATTTTTTAACAGACTTAGGTATATAATTCATACACTTCACCCATTTAAAATGTACAAGTAAGGCAGCGCCTGTGGCTCAGTGTGTAGGGCACCAGCCCCATGTATCAAGGGTGGTGGGTTTGAATGCGGCCCCAGCCAAACTGCAACAAAAAATAGCTGGGTGTTGTGGCGGGTGCCTGTAGTCCCAGCTACTCCAGAGGCTGAGGCAAGAGAATCACCTAAGCCCAGGAGTAGGACGTTGCTGTGAGCTATGATGTCATAGCACTCTACCCAGGGGGATAAAGTAAGACTCTGTCTCTTAAAAAAAAAAAAAAAAAGATAAAGTGTACAAGTCTATGGTATTTAATATTCACAGAAATGTTCGATTGTTACCAATGTCAATTTTAGACCATTTTGACCACCTCAGAAATCAATTCCTCACCCTTCCGTTGTACTCTTCCATCCCCTCCTCCTTCCCCTCAGCTCTAAGCAAATAGTAATCTACTTTCTCTCTCTATAGATTTCCCTGTTCTGGACATTGAATGTGAATGGGATTATAAATAAAAGCACATAATTTAAAGCCCATATTAGGGCTTGGCGCCTATGGCTCAAGTGGCTAAGGCACCAGCCACATACACCTGAGCTGGCAGGTTCGAATCCAGCCCGGGCCTGCCAAACAACAGTGATGGCTGCAACCAAAAAATAGCTAGACGTTGTGGTGGGCGCCTGTGGTCCCAGCCACTTGGGAGGTGGAGGCAGGAGACTCACTTGAGCCCAGGAGCTGGAGGTTGCTGTAAGCTGTGATGGCTACAGCACTCTACCCAGGGGGACAGCTTGAGCCTCTGTCTCAAAAAAAAAAAAAAAACACATATCAGGACTTCATTCTTTTTTATGGCTCATATTTCATTGCATGGATATACCACATTTTGTTTATCCATTCCTCAGTTGATGGACATTTGGATTATTTCCACCTTTTGGCTATTTTGAATGATGCTGTTATAAAGATTAATATTCAAATTTTTGTGTGAATGTTTTTGTTTCTTTTGGGTTTACACTACAGAGTCATCCCTCTATTTCCTAAGGGGATTAGGTCTAGGACCCCCAAGGACACCAAATGCACAGTTACTCAAATCCCTTACATAAAATTGTGTGGTATTTGCATATAACTTGTGTAATCCTCCAGTATACCTATTTTTTTTTTATTAGTGTTGTACTGATTTTTATTTATTTATTTTTAATACTTTTGATCCATGGTTGGTTGAATCCACCAATGTAGAATCCATGGATTTAGAGGACAAACAGAGTACCAGGTAGAACTGCCGGGTTTTATGGTAACTCTAGATTTAATTGTTTGAGGAACTGCCAGGCTCTTTTCCAAAGCAGCAGCATCATTTCATATTCCCATCAGCCGTGTTAGAAGTGTTCCAGTTTCTCCACACTTATTATTTCCTGACTTTTTTATTCTCACTGTCTTGGTAGATGTGGATTATTATCTCATTGTAGTTTGAGATGATATTTTAAAAGTTATTTTTAATGGACCATGAGAGAGTTTTAAGGCAAAAATTATGAGAATTATATTAAGAAAAAGTTATCTTGAGTGGTTTCCTTGGATTGGTTGTAATTATGAGATTGACCCTGTTGCTAAGCTCAGTTTCCCAGGTTATGAAGATAGTGGAGAAAATACAGCTGAAGGCCGGGTGCAGTGGCCAATGCCTGTGATCCCAGTACTCTGGGAGGCTGAGGTGCGTGGATCCCCTGAGCTCAGGATTTCGAGACCAGCCTGAGCAAGAGTAAGACTCCATCTGTAAAAAAATAACCAGGCATTGTGGCAGGCTCCTGTAGTCCCAGCTCCTTGGGAGGCTGAGGCAAGAGGATCACATGAACCCAGGAGTTTGAGGTTGCTGTGAGCTATGACGCCATGGCACTCTACCCAGGGTGACAAAGTGAGACTCTTATCTCCAAAAAAAAAGAAAAAAGAAAAAAAAAAAAAAGGAAGGAAAGAAAAATATGGCTGAGGTTTGTCCATCATGAACCTAAGGAAACAGAACTTCAAAGGAGCTTACTTGTAGCTTTTTTTTTTTTTTTTTTTTGAGAGATGGGATCTCACCATGGTCCCCAGGCTGGAATACAGGACTACTCACAGGCATGATCATACTGCACTGCAGCCTTGACCTCCTGGGCTTAAAGCCATCCACCCCCTCAGCTTCCTAAACTCAGCTTTGTAACTTTTTTTTTAATTTTAAAGTTTCACTCAGAGTTGTCATGGAGGTTTTTAGAAGCAGGAACTTTTATTGACACTATTTTCATTTTTATTTATATATGTACATATATATTTTTTTTTATTTTTTTTTTTTTTTTGAGACAGAGCCTCAAGCTGTCCCCCTGGGTTGAGTACTGTGGCATCACAGCTCACAGCAACCTCCAACTCCTGGGCACAAGCAAGTCTCCTGCCTCAGCCTCCCAAGTAGCTGGGACCACAGGTGCCCACCACAGCACCCGGCTATTTTTTGGTTGCAGCCAGCATTGTTGTTTGGCAGGCCCAGGCTGGATTCAAACCCACCACCTTAGGTGTATGTGGCTGGCACCTTAGCCACTTGAGCCACAGGTGCTGAGCCATATTTATTTATTTTTGAGACAGAACCTCAAGCTGTTGCCCTGGCAGAATGGGTACGACCCACAGTAGGGTGTGATGACATCACAGCTCACAGCAACTTCCCAACTTCCAACTCCTGGGCTTAAGTGATTCTCGTGCCTCAGCCTCCCAAGTAGCTGGGACTACAGGTACCCACCATAGCATATTAGCCACCATAGGCTAATTTTTGGTTGTAGTTGTCATTGATGTTTGGCAGGCCCGGGCTGGATTCGAACCCACCAGCTCTGGTGTATGTGGCTGGCACCTTAGCCACTTGAGCTACCGGCGCTGAGCCTTGATAATATTTTTAAATCAGTATTTATGTCATAAATAAGTGTTAGTAATAGCTTCCAGGGTCTATGATTACCCTTATCCATATAAATCATTTGCTGAAACAAACTTACTGCTTACTAGGATTTTGTAAGATAATGAAGTAAGATATCCTTTATAGTTTTTTATATTGACTAATAACTAGATTGAAATACTTCTTTTATGGATATAGGCTTCACTTATGTCTTATTTTACACTATTTTTGACATTTAATGATAGGATATTTAGCTAACCAAAAGTGAGTGACAAGTTTCTTTATCTAGTAAAGCCTTGATTTGTTTTCATTTGATTAGAATAATTGTGTGGTTTTGAACATAGAAATCTGGCTTCAACTCTAAAGAACACTTTTGAGCCAAAAATGCATTTTAAAACCATTTGGAAGTTGTATATCAACTTGCCTTGTCCTGTGTGCTATGTCATGGAGTAGAAACACTTCCCATCTGCAGCTGTGTCTGGTGTGAAAAGCACAGTGGGTGAAGGTTGGCCAGTCACTGTGCCCTGTCCCAGAGAGGCTTCTCCAGACCAGGGTTAGGGGCTAGTGTGACTTAAAGCTTTTCTATTATCTGAAAGTTCAGTATTGTGGGGAAAGTGGCATTTAGTGATTAAAAGAACAGCCTGGGATATACTTTGGGTGTGTGAGACTTGCCCCATACCTTTGCTGGCAAGTGGGGGTCAAGGCTAAAGCTCATGAGGGTTTTCTTTATTATTAATAATCCATTTTCTCGTCTTCCTCTTTTCTTTAACATACTCACAATTTTTAGAGTGAGATTTCTCCCTTTTTTCTGTCTGTTAAGAACTGCAAAAACTTAGCTTAAATCTATGACAAGTAGGAGAACAAATTCTCAGTCATGAAGTTCCATGCTAGAAGACTTTAATTTGTTATTCCAGTAAAAACTTAATGTTTTCATTCTGGCAGGAAGAAGTAGTCAAAATTCCAGAAAGAATTGTGGCCAGATGTTCGTCATTGCTCCCACATGAACATCCTAAATATGGCAAATAAACTGCCTTAGAATTTATTTTGGTCTGACCTCAGAAGAAACAGTTAGTAATTCAACATCTGAAATTTGGGGGATAATATAGGTTTTATACAAAAGTTTTTATGTGTTTCTAGGATACATAGCTATTATGTGACTGTGCCCTAGCTTCTAAAACCTGTTATTTTGCCTCAGAAAGTTGGTCTACTTCTTTGACCCTCATGCCCAGGAATGTGGTAGGGTGGTGCATGGCAGAGACGTGGACATTTTTATTCTTAGTTACCCAATTATGATATTAGTACTCCCAGGGCCAGCTCCTTCATACCCTAACACTTACAGAAGCAAGACTGGTATATTACAGTCCATATTAGACCATAAGGTAATGTTGACTGATGAAGAAGTTAGGCTAGCAAATGAGAAAGAATAGGGAAATATCATTCTGTTTATCCAGACCAAGGAAAATCCCATGACTATAGTTTTTTTAACAGAGAATAACAAAGTTCTTTCAAGCCAGGCTTTGTGGCTCATTCCTGTAATCCTAGCACTCTGGGAGGCCAAAGTGTGTAGATTACTTGAGCTCAGGAATTCAAGACCAGCCTGAACAAGAGTAAGACCCTGTCTCTATAAGAGTAGAAAAACTAGCTGGTTATTGTGGCAGATGCCTGTAGTCCTCAGCTACTGGGGAGGCTGAGGCAGAAGGATCACTTGAGCCTAGGAGTTTGAGGTTGCCATGAGCTATGACAACACCATGGTACTCTATCCAGGGCAACAAAGTAAGACTTTGTCTCAAAAAAAATAAATAAATAAAGTTATTCAGGGTCTGAACAGAGGATCATAGAAATGAAATTTGTCATTTGGATTACCTTGACGGGTTTTTTTTTTCTTTTTTTTGAGACAGAGTCTTACTATGTCATCCTCGGTAGAATGCTGTGGTATCATAGCTCACAGCAACCTCAAACTCTTGGGCTTAAGTGATTCTCTTGCCTCAGCCTCCCAAGTAGCTGGGACTACAGGCACCTACCACAATGCCCAGATATTTTCTTGTTGCAGTTGTCATTGTTGTTTAGCTGGCCTGGGCTGAGTTTTAACCTGCCACCCTCGGTGCATGTGGCTGGCACCATAACCACTGTGCTACACAAGAAGTTAGGCTCAGTGGCTCATACCTGTAATCCCAACCCTCTGGGAGGCTGAGGTGGTGGATTGTCTGAGCTCACGAGTTCAAGACCAGCCTGAACCAGAGCAAGACCTCTCATCTCTAAAAATAGCTGGGCTTAGTGGTGGGTACCTGTAGTCCCAGCCACTTGGGAGGCTAAGGCAAGAAAATCACTTAAGCCTAAGAGTTTGAGGTTACTGTGAGCTGTGACACCCCGGCAATCTACCAAGGGCAGCAAAGTGAAACTCTTTCTAAAAAATAAATAAATAAAGTACAATTTATATATATGCCGTAGAGTACTACTCAGCCATAAAAAAAAAAGAAACAGAAAGTTAACTAACAGTTGGGAGATATTAAATACATCATATTTGAGGTAAAAGAAAGGAAGGAATGAGTTGGGGAGTACTATAGAGGACTTCACAGAAAATGACTACTTATAACGAATGAAAGAGTAGAAGAATTATGGAAAGCGTGTCCAAGGATTGGGTGTGGCTTTGAGCTGTGCTGATCCCACTGGCCTTTAGCTGGTGTTTGCAGAGCCTGGTCCCGGAGGTGAGCAGGGCAGATGACAGTTCTGTCTTCTTGGCAATCATTTTGCACTATGGAGCTTGACTACAGGCAAGCTGTGCTCGGGAGACAAATGACATGGGGATTGCACTCAGATGGAAAAGCTCCAGAGGTGGAGGAGCCAGCACAGATCTCTCTTCTCAGGAACAGTGTCCAGGTGGTTGAAATAGCACCTGCAGGTGCCTTCAGGTGGCCCCCATCTGACGTGTCTAGAGACCAGTGTGATAGTAGTGGAGCAGATGACATCCAAGACATTACTGGCTTTCACAGATGGGAACAGGACTCCACAGGACATAGTGACTTGGCAAGAGGGGAGCCTTTAGGCGACTGTTGTGGTGACTAGGACATACATGGGTAGATGGGAGCAGGGAGCTGGTGAAGGTCAGTTGCATCCTAGAGCTGTTTTGAAGGTAGAGCCTGCAGGACCTGCCAGTGCTGATGTAGAGTCTTAGAAAACCGAGGAGCCAAAAACAACACTAGGGCTGAGCCCAAATTCCATGCCCTGCACTGGGGAGCCTGTAGGGAGAGCTGCTTTGGTTTGGGATCATGTGGAAATTGAGAGGCATCTGTAAGGAGACTGTCAGGCTCTGGGCTGAGTGAGACGAGAGGCTGCCCCCACGTTCTCAGGGAATCCAGGCTTTCTCCACTGCACAGGTGCAGGGGCATTGTATGGCCTTCCAGAAGCCTCTGATGTCACTCTTCCAGAAGTTGTCAGATGTTCCACTGTTTGGACAAGGAGGCACCTTGTTTTTTAAACTGTCATCAATCCTCAACTTCTGGGTTGCAGTAATTATGGGCTTTTCTTTTTAGAGAAATTCTAACTAGTTGTTAAGGAGAAAAGTGAAAAACATCTGTAAGTACTTCCAAACTGTTACTGTTGGAGCGTTCTGGGATGTTTGTGCATGTAAGTGATGCTTTACATGACGCTTTACAATGTACTTTATGAGAGCGCTTCTTTTTGCCACAGCAGCAGAGAGGATCCCAGTCCTACTAAATGGCTTTTTCTGATGCCATTGAAAATCAGAGCACACTCCTCAGTCTACAGTCTTAAATACCCATCTAGAACTAATAACCTTCTCAAAAGCTTTAAAGTTTAGACTTCTATCATAAGCTCGTGGATTAATCTAAAATATCTTTTTCAGAAGTAAATCTAAGCCAACGTGCTGACTCATACCTGTAATCCTATCGTTTTAGGAGGCTAAGGCAGGAGGATCACTTGAGGCCAAGTTTGAGATCAGCCTGAGCAAGAACAAGCCCTCATCTCTGTAAAACATAGAGAAATTAACCAGGTGTGATGGTGCACACCCGTAGGCTCAGCTATTCAGGAGGCGAGGCAGGAGGATTGCTCTGTGGAACAGAGTGAGACCCTGTCTCAAAAAAATTAATGTTTCTGGTTATGAAAAACACATTCCTTATCTTCTGTTTTTTTTTTTTAATTTTGTTGTTGTTATTGATTTTTGAGACGGAGTCTCACTCTGTTACCCAGGCTAGAGTGCAGTGGTATTATCATAGCTCACTGCAACCTCGCATAGCTTGGATTGTAGGTGTGAGCCACCATGCCAGGCCTTATCCTCTGGGTTTAGATATTCGTAAGGTCCTCTTATAATTATATCTTTTGAATTTGTTTTTTGCTTACTAATATCCCTCTGTATGCTTTTTGGATGTATCAATATTTGAAATTGGTAAAGTCAGATTTTTATAACAGAAAAAAAGCCTTTTTAAATTAAAGCAATTTTCAATTAAGACAATTCAAAAATGCCTTAAAGGCTCTAGACATTATTCTTCT
This sequence comes from Galagoides demidoff, assembly GCA_963574575.1. Classification (NCBI taxonomy): domain Eukaryota; kingdom Metazoa; phylum Chordata; class Mammalia; order Primates; family Galagidae; genus Galagoides; species Galagoides demidoff. The sequence continues at coordinate 7,562 of CAUYQV010021156.1, forward strand.
CTTAGAGAAAATGTTAGAACACATATGCTAAAAATACATAGTGAGCTCTTCTGCAGCAAACTTATGTTAAATCATGGGTATTCTGTTTCATATCTGTTTGCTTTTGGCTTTTTTTTTTTTTTTTTGGATACAGCATCTCAAGCTGTTGCCCTGGGTAGAGTACAATGGCATCATAGCTCACAGCAACCTCCAACTCTTGGGCTTAAGCAATCCTCTTGCCTCAGTTTTTCTATTTTTAGTAGTGATGGGGTCTTGTTTTTTTTTTTTTTTTTTGCTCAGGCTGGTCTCCAACACATGAGCTCAAACAATTTACCCACTTGGACCTCCCAGAATACTAGGATTACAGGTGTGAGCCACCGTGCCTAGCCACTTCTGGCTTTAATTTGTATCAATCTTAAATCTTTTAAAAACGTATAAAATAATAGAAACATATCCTAAATATAAATGTGAATACAGATTGTATTAAATGAAATAATAAATTAAAGTAGAGCCTCCATAGCTGACCACTTTAAGTTGACCTAATTTTCACAGACCAGATAAGTACTCCACGTTATGTATCAGTGCACTAGGCCTACTTCCATTGGTGACCACCTCCTTATGCTGACCACTGTGTTATAGTCCCTTGATGGTCAAAATACAGAGGTTCTACTATATGTGTAAGTTCTAAGGTCATATAAAATTAGACTTGTTAGTAGAATAAAGATGAAGAATAAAAATAGCCATCTTGGGAGTCTTTTATCAACTCTTGTTGAGAACACAGGATTTTCTCATAAATCTTCAGTTTTTACTTGTTTAGAGGAATCAAATTTGGAGAGAACTGAGAACAGTAGAGGATGGCAAACTTGTTTTGCAAAATTGTTGCTATAATGAAAGTTACAAAAACTAAAGCTCTTTTATTGCTGTTAATTTTCCTCAGTATAGAAATTGATGCTGCCTTTTTAATTATTCAAGTCAAACAGATTTATACAGTAATAGTATTTTTCTCTCGTATACTTTACATTTTCTACTCTACACAGTTTTTTTCATTTTTTTTAAATTATAAAGTTTATACAAACAATAAAAATTTCATAAATACAGAAAATACAGAAGGAAAAAATTATAAATTAACTACTTGCCCATACCCAGAAATAACCTCTCCAACCTTTAGGTCATACCATACATTTGATTCTTCCAGACATTTTCTTGTACTTGTTTATGTACTTCCCATATCACAACTTTTGTCCATTTGATTATTTAAGTATGAGGGGAATTGGCTTCCCATCGTTAATGTTTATGACAATCTCTCTTTTCACCTCCTGTAATTTTTGTGAGTGTGGACGCTGTGCTATTGGTCAGAAGTTCTCCTAACTGCTGTATCTCGATGGCACAATGCGGCTGTTCCTCTTGTAGCATGCTCTTTTTTCTGTCTCAATGCCTTTTTGGCCTAAATTTAATCATGTATTCTATCAAATTCAGGGTCTGTTGCTTGTCCATTTGTTTGCAATATACGTGCCTGGGCCTTCCACGTCATTCCTTAGTTTCATCTTTTCTGAATCATGTGTTTAACTATATTTCTCATATACAGCCTAGTGGCTAACATGGGTTGGTGTTCTAAAACAGTTTGCATGTGTTATTTTACTTAATCCTCACTATTAGAACTATTATTATTCTATTTTACATTTGAGAAAACTGATGTACAGAGAGTTTTTAAAACTTACCTAGAGTTGGAAGTTCTAGCCAAGGCAGATGGCAAGGAGGGAGGGAGGGGGGGAAAGGAAGGTGTCCACACTGAAAAGGGAGTAAAGTGAATCTTTTTACAAATGTTTATATCCACACCCAAAGAATGAAATTGAACCCCGATTTCACAGCATATACAAAAACAGATTAGAAATGGATCAGTGACCTAAAGATCAGAGTTAAGACTGTAAAGCTCTTGGAAGAAAACCTAGGAGTGACTCTTAGGATCTTGTGTTAGATTGTGGTTCCTTAGATATGACACTAAAAGCACATAAGAGACAAAAGAAAAAATAGATAAATTGGTCTTCATGAAAATAAAAAACATTTGTGCTGCAAATCATGTTGTCAAGAAAGTAAAGATAATGAGAGAAGATATTTGTGAATGAGCTGTCTAGTAAGGAATTTCTAAGTTTATTTTGGGGTGTAGTTTTTTCCTTTGCTACTGTCCATGTTTTCATAGAATATGTTTTTAAAAATAGTTCTTATGGCCAGCATTCTTCCTTGCTTTCTTCGGGATGTCACGTCATTCTCTCTCTCTTTTTCTCTCTCATCTTCCCTTCTCTCACTCCCTGCTCTCTGCTTTCTTCTCTCTGTTTCTCATCTCTTTTCCCTACTCTCTTCCCTTTCTCTAACATAAAATAATCTTATATTTTTATATTCTAAAAAAGAAAATATCACTCTTACTCTATGGACTAAATAAATGTCCATGGGCTCCCCAAAATCCTCATTGAAGACTAATCCCCCAAATGTGATGGCATTTGGAGGTGGGACTTTTGGGAGGTGATCAGGTCATGAGGATGGAACCCTCTCCAATGGGATTAGTGCTCTGATAAGAGGCGTGAGGGAGCTTGCTGCTTCCCTCTCTGCTCTGCCTCGTGTGTGGATACAAGAAAACAGTCCCTAGCTCAGCACCTGTTGCTCAGTGGTTAAGGTACCAGACACATGCTGGTGGGTTGGGTTCAAACTCAGTCTGGGCCTGCTAAACAACAATGACAACTGCAACAAAAAAATAGCCAGGCGTTGTGGCAGGTGCCTGTAGTTCCCAGCTACTTGGGAGGTTGAGGCAAAAGAATCGCTTGAGCCCAAGAGTTTGAGGTTGCTGTTAGCTGTGATGCCACAGCATTCTACCGAGGGTGACATAGCGAGATTCCATCCAAAAAAAAAAAGATCCCTGAATTTGAATTTTCTTTCATTATTTTCATCTCTGAAATAATGCTTCTGTTAGTTTTTGACACCGCTGATTCAGATTAAAGTCTTGTCCTCTGTTGTCCAGTCCAGGTTTCCTGTGAGGTTTGGTTTCTAGAGTTGTCTAATTTAAGCTTTTATTCTTTAGTTGGATTTTTTTCCCTGTGTCTTCTCCCATTTTATGATTATCTTGACCTCTTACACTGACCATTTTGAAGATGCTTTGTTTTTTTAGAGACAGTCTCACTCTGTCTCCAAGTAGAGTGCTGTGGTGTCATCATAACTCACAGAAACCTCAAACTCCTCAAGAAGAGGAGGACTCGAGATCCTCCGGCCTCAGTCTCCTGAGTAGATGGGACTACACACCCCTGCCACAACGCCCAGCTAGTTTTTCTTTTTGTAGAAACAGAAACTCTTGCTCAGGCTGATCTCGAAGTGAACTTGTGAGCTCAAGTGATCCTCTCAACTTAGGCATGAGCCACCATGCCCAGCCTGAAGATCTCATTTGCTTTATTCATCAGAGGCTAAGTTCTCTGCTATTCAGACAGGCCTCTATAATCCAGGAGTTTGATTTAAGTGTCTGGTCATTCATAATTGTTCATGTATTTTTGCAGATGATATTCTAGGTTGATCAGTGTTGGTCTTTTTGACCTTTTTTTTCAAGGCTGCTGTTTTCATTTTTCCCAGGCAGAAATGACAGCCTCCTGGCTGCAGTGCTGTGGGAGTGAGGCAGGCGTTGGCAGGCAGGTTTCCTTCTTAGGCATGAATTCTCACAAGTTGGGACAGGCAAGCTGACCAGAACCCCTTCTGTTAATCAAGAAGAAAGAAAGAAAAGGAATTATCTAGGAGCCTGACTGCTTTAAGAGATTTTTACCTCTGATCTAAGCTACCTTTCTGTTTTGCTTTTTCCCTGATGCTAAAACAGGGAAGAAGAAAGACAAGGAAAAAAAATTATATGTTGATTGCCCAACTCCTAAAATATATTAGTTAATAGCAATTTGCTTCTTTGGCTGCTAGTATAAGACATTTACTACATAGTTTATGCAGAATATTTGGGGAAACAGGGTTATACAGTGAGACTGGGCCTTGGTCATCTTGGGGTGAATCCTTTTTTTTTTTTTTTCTTTGAGACAGTCTTGTGCAATGCTTTCACATTGAGTGGAGTGCAGTGGTGTGATCACAGCTCACAACAGCCTCACACTTATGGGCTCACGTGAGCCTCCCCAGTATCTGGGACTATAGGCACTCACCACCATGCTTGGCTAATTTTTCTATTTTTTGTAGAGACAGGGTCTAGCTCTTTCTCAAGCTGGTCTTAAACTCCTGAGCTTGAGCAATCCTCCCACCTCGGCATCCCAGTTTGTATCATTTCTTATGTGCTCTTCCTCAAGTGACGGGAGAAGACTTTTTGCCATTCCTTCTCCCTAGTGGAAGAGCATTTCATGTCCACACTTCAGTCCCTTCCACACTTCCACTGGTCTCTCTGCTAGGAAGCTCCTCACAGGCTCTGTTCCTAGGCCCACCACCCCACTTGGAAGAACTGCTCAAAGGCACAGCTTTTCTTCTCCTGATGAATCTGAGAATTTAAGGAGGGAACTAGCAGGATGGAACCCTAAATGAAGTTCTGTTTAATTATTATTCTTCTACTTTTAAACCCCTTCTGGTTATGCAGAACATTGCAGTAGTTGTCCTAACAGAGCTTAGAAAATTACAGGAGGACCACTGTGGATTTGACTCTTTCCTCCCCGCTTTTGGAACTCTCCTCTCCAAGCTAAAAATATCAAGGCTGTACAGTCCAGAGTCTACCACAGACTCATTGAGGGTCCAGTAAGGGCGCCTGTGGCTCAAGTGGCTAAGGCGCCAGCCACATACACCTCAGGTGGTAGGTTCGAATCCCCAGCCCGGGCCAGCCAAACAACAGTGATGGCTGCAACCAAAAAATTGCCGGGCATTGTGGCGGGCACCTGTGGTCCCAGCTACTTGGGAGGCGGAGGCAGGAGACTTGCTTGAGTCCAGGAGTTGGAGATTGCTATGAGCTGTGATGCCATGGCACTCTACCCAGGGGGATAGCTTGAGGCTCCGTCTCAAAAAAAAAAGAAATAATTATTAACTAGTAACAGAGGATTAAGTAGTAAGAGAAGAGGGGAGACACTACAGAGTACAGGAAGAAGAGATGTAATGAGCAGCTTCCACTCGGGGGCTGAGGAAAACAATACCCCAAAAAGCACCAAACTTGGGAAAGGACTTCTCCCCCAGGGCTGAGGTCCAGGCCCACTGGATGTGAAGATGTTCTCTAAGATGTCACAGGAACAGGCTGGCAGGCAGGAAGGTGCCTGCTAGTGAGACTGAGTGCCAGCAAAACTCACAAGGTGGCAGGAGCCACTGGCTTTCTTACATGTGGCCAGCAAGACAGCCAGAAGCCCCAGGACCTGGGAGAAAAGCCATTCTTGTGTGTCTCCCCAGCACTTCCACTGGCAAGGCCAGCTGGTGAAGGAAGATTACCTGCAGGGTCCTGCTGTGGGATTGCACAACAGGGCAAAGAAGAACAGACTTGGAACAGAAAGGCAATAAATACATAGCTGGCTCACCAATATTAACAGGTTCAAATTTGGAGATTTTTAAGTTGTACTTTTTCCTTTAGTAGGTTAGAGAAAGAGCTAGGGTATCAGTGGAGCCACATCCTGTGGTAGAGATGATTTACATGCCAGTTGCTCTCTTTAGGAACGTAGATTTTTGCCTGGGACAGATATGTGATACAGAACCCTCCCTTGAAAGGCAGAGTAGCAGTTCACATCTTTCTGCTCTCAAACTTAACATTGGTCCAAACGGCTCTCAGTGCAATTGGAGAAGTTTGGTGTACAGTGTTTTAAGAATATGTTATGAAAACCTGAACCCAAGATTTGAGAGTGAAATGCTGTCAGAAATGTTGGTGACTTTTCAAAGAATCTAGGATGAATGTTGCTACTGTTTGCTTTGTTGTACAGCACAATTTATAAAAAATTTGGGTGATAAAATTATTAGACAAGAAAAACCTTAAGTAGCAAAACAGATTTGAATTCTCTATGAGGAACGGCATCTAGATGGATGGAGGAGTTATGATTTGGCAAATGAACTGTAAATGGGCTCATGAAACAAACCAGTTGAACAAAATCAGGCTGTTTCAGGAATTTTCCCACAGTGCATAAGGCAAAGAATAAAGAAGTGCTTTGTTAGCCAAGCTTTTGTTGCCCAAATTTCATCTAGACAGAATCTTTAATGGCACTTTTGTAGATGTAAATTTTTAACAATATGCTTTATGTCTAAGCTTGGATAAGGACTTGAATACCATGACTAACTAGAAAAATGGAAACATTGAACAAAAACCTTTGCTTTTTAACCCTTTTTCTTTCTTTCTTTCTTTTTTGAGATAGTATCTCACTCTGTCACTGAAGTGTAGTGCTGTGACATCATTATAGCTTGCAGCAACCTCAAACTCCTGGGCTCAGGCAATCCTCTAGTCTCAGTAGCAGGGACTACAGGTGCCTGCCACCACATCTGGCTAATTTTCTTTACTTTTTTGAAAAAATGAGGTCTTGCTCTTGCTTAGGCTAGTCTGGAACTCCTGAGCTCAAGGGATCCTCCTGCCTCCTAAAGTGCTGGGATTACAAAGTGCACCTGACTTTATATTCTGATCATTTGCTTCTTTAAGAACCTGCGGTGGATCTAACAGTCTAACAGATGCTGAATTTCTCTATCTGTAGGACCAGAAGGTAAATTTTAAGGCTAGAAGATGTGAAAGGGTCAAAATGGACATGTGGCAGGTACAGGTAACACTGAGAACAGAGCTGACAGTAGCACTTAATGAGCTGCCATCTGGGTGGTGAGGCACCAGTAAAAATGAAAAAAAAAATTTTTTTTTTGAGACAGAGTTTCACTATGTCACCCCCAATAGAGTGATGTGGCATCACAGCTCACAGCAACCTCAAACTCTTGAGTGTAAATAGTTGTCCTGCCTCAGTCTCCCAAGTAGCTGGGACTACAAGCACCCACCACAATGTCTGGCTATTTTTTTGTTGTTGCAGTTGTCGTTATTTAGCTGGCCCAGACAGGTTTTGAATCCTCCACCAGCCTTGGTGTATGTGTCTGGTGCCATGTCTGTGCTATGGGTGTCAAGCCTAAAAATGAAAAATTTATTAGCAGGAAATCTTAAAAAATATTCTGAAAGGTTGATATCATTAATATACATTATGGAAAAGACAGCAAGTGATTTTTAGATGTTTTACTAACATGTTGGCAGGAGAAAGAAATTACTAGGTGCCATTTTGAGAATCCTGCACCCATCATGAAAGCAAAGGCTCTCTGCTGTCTGCTGCCTCCCATCTCTGTGACCCTCACTGAGAGACCACCCTGCACGTGTGAGGACCTGCCCTAACAGGACACTCAGGAAGGACTGCCCTCTGTGTGCCTGACTGGTCCTCATCATCCGCTCAGAGTAGAAGAGGAGCAGGTGTTAGCCAGGCAGCTTCTGGCTTCTGAGTTCATCACAAGTAACAAATTTTATCATGCGGTCAGCAGAGCACAGGCTTTGGAGATGGAATCCTGGTTTCTACTTGGTGCATGTGCTGAACCTTGGTCCCTGTTTGAAGAATACAGTTCCTACACTAAAAGGGCGTCATGGTGATGTAGATGTTTCTGGAGATGCCGAAGCTATTCTGCGTGTGCAGATGATTAAGGGCAGCTTTGGGCTTGGAGACAACCATGCGTCAGGCATGGTACAGAGTTTTCTTACATTATTTTATTACATCAACATGACACCCTCTCAAAGTAAGACCAGTTCCTCTCCCTTCTGGAAATGAGGAATTGCCCCATCTTTTAGTGATTGACATCAGGTTGAATTTCAATATTGATAGTCTATAATGGAAGTGTTTCTTCCAGTTGTTAAGGGGCTTATTTATTCATTAAGAGACTATTCATTAATAGTATGTATGTAGCTTTTTTTTTTTTTTAGAGATAAGGTCTTACTTTGTCACCCAGGTGGAGTGCGGTGGTATGATCATAGCTCACTGTAACTTCCAACTCCTCTGCTTAGGCAGGTAAGTGTACACTACCATGCCTGGCTAATTTTGTTTTTTAAATTTTTGAAGAGATTTTATTTAAAAGGGAAACTGTCTCGGCGCCTGTGGCTCAAGTGGCTAAGGCGCCAGCCACATACACCTAAGGTTGAATCCAGCCTGGGCCTGCCAAACAACAATGATGGCTACAACCAAAAAATAGCCAGGCGTTGTGGTGCACACCTGTGGTCCCAGCTACTCCAGAGGCTGAGGCAGGAGACTCACTTGAGCCCAGGAGTTGGAGGTTGCTGTGAGTTGTGATGCCACAGCACTCTACCTAGGGGGACAGCTTGAGGCTGTGTCTCAAAAAAAAAAAGGGAAACTATATCATTGCCTTAAATGGAAAACTACTGTATCACTTGTCAAAATAGGAAAGTAAATATATTAGGAAGGACTAGGTAGAAGGATCACTTGAGGCCAAGAGTTCAAGACCAAACTAGACAGTAGTGAGATCCCATCTCTGCAAAAACTAAAAAAATTAGCCAGGCATAGTGCTGGGCCCCTGTAGTCACACTACTTGGGAGGCCTCCCAAGTAGCGAGCCCAAGAACCTGAGGTTGCTATGAGCTGTAATCATGCCAGTGCATTCTAGCCCCAGCAATAGAGCCAAGACCTCATCCCCCCCGCCCCGCAAAAAGATAAATACATAAAGGCATAACTGTTATATAAATTTGTTTGTCCATATTCCCAAATCATGCCGTTTATCCCACTTAGAAAAACACCGCCTTCACCCAAAGATGTGACTCACTAGGAATAAATTTTTCAGGCAGCCATTACTGGGTGGTAGGGTATTAGGGGGCAGGCAGACCTTCAGAGAGGGTCCCTTAAGTCCGTTTGGCTCCATGTTGGCAGGAAGGCCATAAAGTGCAGTTTATTACAGGCATGAGCCACTGTGCCGGGCCTTATCTTTTTATTTTTTTTAAACTACATAAACATTCTTAAAAATAGTTCAGTGCATATTCATGAGATAAATTTCAAGAAGCATAGGAAGATATGTAGTCATCTGGTTCGGTTGTCTGGAACCAACAACTGTTCCTGGTTTGCTGTGATCCTCTAAAGAGAGCCATGCATTTTCCTGCACACACGTTTCCCTGTCTTTACAGATGGTGGCATGTATACTGTGCTGACCACACCTTGCTTGTTTCTTCTAATAGTGTGTCCTGGAGATCATTCTGTTTAGTTCATAGTGAGCCGTCTTAGTCTTACTGACCACTCAGAATCTCATTGTCTAGATGTGCTATAATTTATTAGACAGTCCTATACTGGTAAATTCTGGGTATGTTTAAAAAGTTACTATTAGAAGCATTATTATGACAGGTGTTCTTTTCTGTGTCTGATTTTGCATTTGTAAAATACTGCTTAGGAGTGGAATTTTTCAGGTACTAAGGTGGTCTTTTAAATTACAGTAGATAGTATCTGCTTAGCCTCTACTGAACTGCAGTTGGCACCTGCCAACCCATGTGGACGTCTGTTTCCCACACACTCTAACACAGTATACTTTCAGATACTTTGAGCTTCAGATTTAAAAAGTGGCATCTCAGTGTAATTTTTTCTTTCTTTTTTTTTTTTTTTTAGAAACAGAGTTTCAGTTTATTGCCCTTGGTAGAGTGCTGTGGCATCACAGCTCACAGCAACCTTCAATTCCTGGGCTTAGGCAATTCTCTTGCCTCAGCCTCCCAAGTAGCTGGGACTGTAGGTGCCCGCTATAATGCCCGGCTATTTTTTTTTTTTTTTGGTTATTGTTGCAGTTTGGCCAGGGCCAGGTTCAAACCCACCACCAGTATATGGGGCCAGCACCCTACCCACTGAGCCACAGGCAGCGCCCCTTAGTGTAATTTTTATTTGCCTATCTCTGGTTAGGAACACAGCAATCTTCCATTTATATGCCCAAACATCATTTATGTTTCTGCTTTTGTGGGTAGCCTATCAACATGCCTATTTTTCCTTTTTTCTTTTGCGACATCTGCCACTTTATTATAAAGTGTATTTTAAGAGATTCAGATGAATGGCTCAGCGCCTATAGCTCAAGCAGCTTAGGCTTGAGCCTTACACCAGAGCTGGTGGGTTCAGCCTGTGCCTGCCAAACAACAATGACAACTACAACCAAAAAATAGCCGGGCTATTGTGGTGGGCACCTGTGGTCCCAGCTACTTGGGAGGTTGAGGCAAGAGAATCACTTAAGCCCAGGAGTTGGAAGTTGCTGTGAGCTGTGACACAATGGTACTCTACACAGGGCAATAGCTTGAGGCTCTGTCTCAAAAAAATAAGTGAAAGGCGACGCCTGTGGCTCAAAGGAGTAGGGTATCATATACCAGAGGTGGCAAGTTCAAACCCGGCCCCAGCCAAAAAAAAAAAAAAATTGAGTAAAATAAAGAGATGCAGATGAACGCCAGAGGAACAGGTGCACCAGGCGAGGCATGGGGAAGAGGCAGAGCTGGCCAGGCCTCCTGGATGCAGCTACTCTCCCGGATCTTCTGTGTGTTCACAGCCTTAAAGTGCCCTGTCTTCCTCCTATTCAGGCCATAATCCTTTTTACTATTACTTATTTCTGTGGTTTGGTAAGTTTTAAATAAATTAGCCTTTGACTGTGATATGAGTTATACATGTTTATCTTTTTTTTTTTTTTCGAGACAGAGTCTCACCTTGTCACCCCCGGTAGAGTGTTATAGTATCACAGCTCACAGCAACCTCAAACTCTTGGGCTTCAGTGATCTTGCCTCAGCCTCCCAAGTAGCTGGGTTTACAGGCACCCGCCACAACACCCAGCTGTTTTTAGAGATGGGGTCTTGCTCTTGCTCAGGCTCGTCTTGAATCTGTGAGCTCAGGCAATCCACCTGCCTGAGCTTCCCAGAGTGCTAGGATTATAGGCGTAAGTCACCACACCTGGCCTTCCCTATTTACTTTGAAGATAAACAGTGTTTACCTTAGTGTTTCTTTCAGTTTCTTTTATAATAAATAAAAGAAAAATATCTGTACCGAAATATCTGTCACCCTTGGTAGAATGCTGTGGTGTGATAGCTCACAGCATCCTCAAACTCTTGGTTCCAAGTTATCCTCCTGCCTCAGTCTCCCAAGACCTGGTACTACAGGTGCCCACCCCCCACACCCAGCTAGATTTGGAGATGGGGGTCTTGCCTTGCTCAGGCTGGTCCCCAATTCACGAGCTCAGGCAGTCCACCCGCCTCGGCCTCCCAGGATGCAAGGATTACAGGCATGAGCCACCGCACCTGCCCCAGATTTTTTTTATATTTGTGTTGTTCTCAAGTTTCCTCTTATGGCTTTTAACTTCTGGAGTGTACTGAAAATGGTCTTTTACCCATCAGGAGTAAACAACAAAATTTTCGCATTTCGGTACTTTCATGGGTAAATGTTTCTATGTTTAGACATTTTAGTCAACTCGAATTACTATGCTGAGAAGCATGAGGTAAGGTTATATCCTGGTTTTTTGCAGATGCATATATCCAGTGGTATTTATTGAATAATCTGTTTTCCCCCACTGATATGAAATATCACTTCTATCAGATATGCCAGTATTTTATATATTTGAGTGTCTTCCTTCACCTCCTGTTCTGTCCCACAGATGTGTTTGTGTAGACATATACTACTACCAAACTTTTTAATTACTGTAGTTTGTTCAATAATTTTAATTGAAGGTTAATACTCCCCTATTTTTCCCTCTCAGAACTTTCCTAGACATGCTTGCATTTTTTTGTTGTTGTTTCAGGTTAATTAAGGGTACATTAATTAGGTTACATTGTTTGCTTCTGTTAAGTAAAGCCCCTCTTATAATTGTGTCCCACCCCCAAGATGTGTGCCATACACCCTAACATTGTGCCCATTAAGTTGGAGCACACCTGTTCCCCACCCTCCCCTCTCCCTGCTCTGTTTCCCCACCCCCTACCTTGAATTGATTGGAGTTTCCCTCTTATGTGGGTGCCTATTAGATGTCTACTGACTAGATGTCAGAATTGAATATGTTAGATTCTTGCTTCTCCATTCTTTTTTTTTATAGTCAAACTATTTTTATTATTTTTATGATTCTAGTCCTCTGCTATATCTCCATTTTTTTTTTTATTGTTTGGGATTCATTGAGGGTACAAGGAACTAGGTTACACTGATTGCATTTGTTAGGTAAAGTCCCTCTTATAATTGTCACCCACCCCTAAGAGGTGTGACATACACTGTGAGCCCCCCATCTCCCTTTCTCCTCCTCTCTCCCTGCTCCCTCATTCCCTTACCCTGCCCCTTATATTAGCTCATCTACTGCCTTCATATTAGAATTGAGTACATTGGATTTTCGCTTCTCCGTTCTTATGATGCTTTACTAAGAAGAATGTATTCCGCTTCCATCCAGGTTAATACAAAAGATGTAAAGTGTCCATCTTTTTTAATGGCTAAGTAGTATTCCATGGTGTACATATACCACAGCTTGTTAATCCATTCTTGGGTTGGTGAACTTTTAGGTTGTTTCCACATTTTGGCAATTGTAAATTGAGCTGTAATGTTCAGACTACTGCAAATGTCCTTATGATAAAAAGATTCTTTTTTTTTTTGGAGGCACAGTCTCACTTTGTTGTCCCTAGCAAAGTGCTGTGCCATCTTAGCTCACAGCAACCTCAGACTCTTGGGCTGAAGTGATTCTCTTGCCTCAGTCACCCAAGTAGCTGGGAGTACAGGCACCTGCCACAATGCCCAGCTGTTTTTAGAGACAGGGTCTCGCTCTAGCTCAGGCTGGTCTCGAATCTGTGAGCTCAGGGCAATCCACCCGCCTCGGCCTCCCAGAGATTACCCGCATGGGCCTCTGCACCCAGCCAAAAGAATTTTTTTCCTTCTGGGTAGATGCCTACTAATGGGATTGCAGGATCAAATAAGAGATCTATACTTCCTTCCAAAGGTTGTATTAGTTTGTGTTCCCTTCTCTCCACATCCAAGCCAGCATATGCAGCTTTGAGACTTTGTGATGTAGGCCTTCTCACTGGAGTTAGGTGACATCTCAAGGTAGTTTTAATTTTCATTTCCCTGATGATCAAGGACAATGAGTATTTTTTCATATGTTACCCATTTGTCTGTCTTCTTTAGAGAAGGTTCTATTCATGTCTCTTGCCCAGTGATATATGGTATTATTGGTTCTTTTATTGTTGATGAATTTGAGTTCTCTGTAGATCCTAGTTAGCAGCTTTTGTCTGATTCATAATATGCAAATATCTTTTCCCATTCTGAAAGTTGTCTCTTTGCTTTGGTTCTTATTTCCTTAGCTGTACAGAAGCTTTTCAGTTTGATTAAGTCCCATTTGTTTATTTTTGTTGTTGCAATTGCCATGGCTTCTACATTCTTGCGATACTTTACTAAGAAGAATGCATTTCAAGTCTATACAGGTTAATACAAAAAATGTAAAGTCTCTATCTTTTTTAATGGCTGAACAGTATTCCATAATATATGTATGCCACAGCTTGTCGATCCATTCCTGGGTTGGTGGGCATTTAGGTTATTTCCACATTTTGGTGACTGTAAATTGAGCTGCAAGAAACAGTGTAGTGCAAATATCCTTCTGAAAAAAAGTGATTTTTTTTTCTTCTGGGTAGATGCTTAATAGTGAGATTGAGGGATCAAATGGGAAGTCTAATTTGAGTTCTTTGAGGATTCTCTATACTTTTTTCCAAAGAAGCTATATTAGTTTGCAGTCCCACCAGCAGTGTGAAAAAGTGTTCCCCTCTCTCCACATCTATGCCAACATCTGTAGCTTTAGGACTTTGTGATGTGTGTTAATCTTATTGGGGCTATGGGATATCTCAGGGTGGTTTTGATTTCCATTTATCTGATAATTAGAGATGATGAACTTTTTTTTTTTTTTACTTTTGAGAATTCATTGAAGGCAAAGAGAACCAGGTTATACTGATTGTATTTATTAGGTAAAGAAAGTCCCTCTCATAATTGTGCGTTTTCATATGTTTGTTAGCCATTTGTCTGTCTTTGTCAAAAAGGTACTGTTCATGTCTCTTGCTCAGTGACAGATGGGATTGTTAACTCTTTTTTTGTTGATTAATTTAAGTTCTCTGTAGATCCTAGTTATCAGGCCTTTGTGAGATTCATGATATGCAAATACCTTTCCCATTCTGAAGGTTCTTTGTTTGCTTTGATGTTGTATCCTTAACTGGGCAGAAGCTTTTAAGTTTGGTTAAGTCCCATTTTTTTTGTTGTTGTTGTTGTTGTTGTTGCAATAGCCATGGAAGTCTTCTTCATAAATTCTTTCCCCAGTCTGACATCTTCAAGAGTTTTTCTCACACTTTCTTCTAGGATTTTTATCATTTCATGCCTTAGATTTAAATCTTTTATCCATCTTGAATTATTTTTTGTAAGTGGTGAGAGGTGCAGGTCCAGATTCAGTCTTTTACATGTGGTTATCCAGTTCTCCCATTCTTGCTTCTTTTTTTTTTTGAGATAGAGTCTCACTTTGTTGCCCTCAGTAGAGTCCTGTGGCATCACAGCTCACAGCAACCTCAAATTCTTGGGCTCAAGCAATTTTTTTTGCCTCAGCCTCCCAAGTAGCTGGGACTACAGGCATCCACCACAACTCCCAGCTGTTTCTTTAGAGACAAGGCCTTGCTCTGGCTCTGGCTCAGCCTAGTCTCAAGCTTATGAACTTAGGCAATCCACTCTCCTCAGCTTCCCAGAGTGCTAGGATTACAGGCATGACCACCACACCTGGCCTTTTCCTGTTATTCTATTGATGCTTATTTTGTCTGCTCTGCTTCTCACAGTCAGCAGACAATTTTGATGCACAATTCAACAAATTTTGCAATATTTTCACTAGTTCTGCTCATTCCTAACTGCCCTGACCTCTCTGCAGCAGTGATACTTTATCTTCTCTCAGAAATACATTTAATCCATCAGGGCACTTCCATTTCTTCACAGCATTATCCCCATAAACTTGGACTTACATGTCCCTGATTTCACTTCCACTCTTGCCAAGTTAAGTAAGAATTTTCATGTTTGTTATTCTAATTCAAGCTTTGACATTCTCACAACAGTGCACAAAACACACAACAATAATGAACACCACTCAGCAAGACATCGCCATCTGTCAGCATGACACAGCTGTGAGACACTGATATATGGAGGTTATGAAACCTTACAAGCTGTTTGTACAGTGCTGCCAATGTAAGCACGGCAAGTTCACAAACTAATTGTCAGACCTCATTTGGCTTACAGATATTCTCTCCTGCCTTTTTATATTGTTAATTGTTGCCATTGCTGTGCAGCTTTTTAGTTTAATGCAGTCCCACCTGTCTGTTTTTGTTTTTGTTGCCTGAGCTTTTGCTGTCCTATCCAAACAATCATCACCAAAGCCACTGCCAGGAGCATCACCTCTGTGTTCACTCCTAGGGGCTTCACAGCTGCAGGTCAAACACTTGACTTTGTTTGGGAGGTTTGTTGGTTTATTTGTTTAGAAACTGTCTCGGCTTGGTGCCTGTGGCTCAAATGGCTAAGGCGCCAGCCACATACACCTAAGGTGGGTTCGAATCCAGCCCAGGCCGTCAAATAATGATGGCTGCAACCAAAAAATAGCCGGGCGTTGTGGTGGGCGCCTGTGGTCTCAGCTACTTGGGAAGCTGAGGCAGGAGAATCGCCTGAGCCCAGGAGTTGGAGGTTGCTGTGAGCTGTGATGCCACAGCACTCTACCCAAGGGGACAGCTTGAGGTTCTGTCCCAAAAAAAAAAAAAAAGAAACAGTGTCTCGTTGTCACCCAGGCCAGTCCTCCTGAGTAATTAGGACTTCTGGCCCACACTTTCATACCCAGCTAATTTTTAAATTTATTTTCTGGCCTTAAAGGATCCTTTCACCTCAGTGTCCCACAGTGCTGAGGTCATCAGAGTGAGCCCCTGTACTTGGCCCTTCAGTCCATTCTGAGTTGATTTGGAGTGTGGTTTCAGATAAGGGCCAATTTCATTCATTTGCATTCAGCTTTCTCAGGACCATTTATTGCAGAGGGGCTGTTCTTCCCCAGTGTGTCTCTTTGTTGAAAACTAGTTGAACTTGTATGCTTGGGTTTATTTCTGGGCTCTATGTTTGTTGGTCTGTGTGTCTAGTTTTATTCTAGTTCCGTAGTGTTTTGATTATTGTAGCTCTATAATATAATTTCAGATCAGAAAGTTTGATGCCTCAGACTTGTTTTTCTTTCTCAAGATTGTTTTGACTATTCAGGGTGTTTTATAGTTCCATACAAACTTGGAGTCATTCTATTTCTGTGAAAAATGCCATTGGAATTTTTATAGGGATTGCTTTAAATCTGTAAAATCTAATTAATACACACTTTCAAGAGTACACATAGGCTGCAATGAAGGGATGGAAAACAATATTCCATACAAGCAGTAACCAAAAGAAACTATATATAACTTTAAGTCAGAAACTATCTCTAGAAACGAAGAAAGTAATTACATAATGATAAGAGGGTCAATTCATGAGGAAGATATAACAATTATAAATAAACATAGGCTCAACAGCAGAGCTCCTAAGTATGTAAAGCAAATACTGACAGATCTAGAGAGAACGTTGAGAGTAATACAGGAAGAATTGGACTCTTCAGAATTCGCTTTCAGGAGTAGACAGAATATCCAGACAGAAAATCCACAAAGAAGCATCAGGTTTGAACAACACTATAGACCAAATGGGATTATTCCAAAATATTTCAGCTTTTTTGTTGCTATTACCAATGTGGTGGTTTCTTTTATTCTATTTTCAAAATAGTATTGAATCATATATGTAAAAGTTGTTGATTTTTGTATTACAGTTATTCCTTAGCCACCTAATTGAACTTTTTCATAATAGTTTCTAGTTGGTCTTAGATTTTCAAAATAAATAATTATATCATCTACTACAAATATTGATAGTTTTGCTTCCTCCTTTGAGTTTTTTAAGCTCTGATTTTTTTTCTCTTGTTTTGATGTCTGTGTTAAACAGTAGTGGACTGTTTGGAGTAGACCTCCATGGTTAATTGTTAAAGAATCGTTTATCTTTTCCTGTTTTATTAAGAATTTATATCAAGGGGCAGGTGCAGTAGTCCATGACTATAATCCCAACACTTTGGCCGACTAAGCCTGGAGAATTGCTTGAGTTTAGCAGTTCCAGGCTGCAATGACCTGTGATCATGCCACACTGCACTCCAGCCTGGGTGAGAGAAAGCAAGACTGTCTCAGAAATACACACACACAGAGTAGGACCTCTGTGAGGCGACCACCTAAGGGACTATAACAAACTGGTCAGCACACAGAAGGGTCAGCATGAGGAACGAGGCCTGCTGCACTGACACGTGTGTGTGGTGCGTGTCCTGTGTGTGAAAATTAGGTCACCTTGAGGAGGTGGACAGTGTAGGGAGGTAATCAGCTATGGAGCTTCTCCTGTGTACATATATATTTCACGAGTAGAAATTTAATCTCTCAGCATCTCAGATTCTGGGAAAATCATAAGACTGGCTTTTCTCTACGTGTCTAGTGACAAGCTGTGATAAAACCATTTTCCAGCATTATACAGAACTATTCTGTCTTTTGAATAAACTTTAGTTGGTTGTTGCGTGTCACTTAGCCCCCAAGGCATGTGAGTAGCAGTGGCAGCAGCCTCAGCACCCTCCCTGCTCCTCAGAGCAGTCACTTCTGGGCTTTTCTGGCTGGTTTATCAGGATGCTGCACGTGTGTGAGGGGATTAGAGTCAAAATATTGGTGTTGATAAAAAAAATTTAGACATTACAGAAGTAAAGAAATAAGAAAGCTCTTGCTTCCCTCCACTTCTGCTCATGTCCCTTAACAATGGTTACCTTTAAAGATTTGGTGTACAGCCTTTGAAATTCACTTTTATCGTATGTAAGTGCATACATGAAGTATATGTGTTTTATAAAGTGCAATTATCGTATACATTGTATGGAAATAGAGACCATCATTTTTCTCTGAATCTTTTGGACTTTATTCTATGATAATACATAGAGAGCTCTGTGTTCTTTTTAAGGATTGCATCATTTTCTGCTGCAGATTTATCACTGTTTACTTAATGATTCTTTACTGACTTTGTTTTTACGTATTGAGCTCTGTGCAATTGTATGAGAATACCTGTAGGAAAAAAGTTCTAGAAGTAGAATTGCTGGGGCAGAAGTGAATGCATACTGTAACTTTTGAAAGATAGTTTTTGATTGTCCCCCTCAAAGGTCATGCATAGCAAATTACATTCTTCCCAGCACTCTATGAGAGTTGCTGTTTTTTCCCAGATGCACAAATATTGGCATTATCACTCTAACCCTCTTTGATGGGTGAAAGAGGATATCTCACTGTTTTTATTCTTCTTATTACTAGAGGGAGTTGGCACCTTTTTAAATGCCTATTAGTTATTTGCACTTCTTAATTCAAAAGAGCAAAATAAAACATAAATTATAATTTTTCAGCATGATTCTAAATTATAACTTTGTTAAATGTCTTTCTATTAGAAGTTTTTCATTTTTATTTAGTCAGATCTTTCCTCTGTGCTGAGCTTAGGAAGACCTTACCCTCCCCAGGATAGAAGAAGTTTTCTTCTAGTCTTTAGTCCATTGGACTTTATCTTTGTGAATAGTGTATAAAGGTATCCCACTTGATTTGTCTTCTAAATGTAGAGCTGATTGCCCGACCTAATCTTTGTACAGTCCTCCCTCTGTTTTCACTAATGTGAAATGCTACCAAATAATGAAGATCCACTGGGATCTTAGGTAAACAGCAACTGTAGCTATGAATCAGCTTTTTAGTAAATATCAAAATCATTTGATTAAATGTTTATCAAAACTAAAAGCGTTTCTTTTTTACCATAAATTATAAGGAAATATGAATAAAAACATAGTAAGAGTGTAAAATGGCTCAGCGCCTGTAGCTCAGTAGGTAGGGCGTTGACCACATACACCAAGGCTGGCGGGTTCCAACCCAGCCCAGGCCAGCTAAACAACCATGACTACTGGAACAAAAAATGGCTGGGCGTTGTGGTGGGAGCCTGTAGTCCCAGCTACTTGAGAGGCTGAGCAAGAGAATCGCTTAAGCCCAAGAGTTTGTAAGCTGTAACGCCACAGCTGTCTCAAAAAAAGAGAGAGAGAGTGTAAGGTTTGATACAAGTGCCTCTGACTTCTTTATCGCTTAAGCCTTACAGTTTGTAAGCTGTAACGCTGCAGCTGTCTCAAAAAGAGAGAGAGAGAGAGAGTGTGTGTGTGTAAAACGGAAGGAATTATTTTTGCTTTATTCTGGTATCAGGTTTGATACAAGTGCCTCAGACTTCTTTATTTGCTGTGGTGATTTGTAACTCTTAGTACGTGCTGGCAGGTAAAGGGAAGCCAGAGAGGGCAGAAGGTCTTATTTGTGGAAAGTAGGGCTATGCACAGTTTTCACAGATCTCTGTTTAGTCGCAGTGTTCATGATTCTTCCCACCTCTCCCCTCACAGCCCAAATGGGATGGACACGTACTACTGACACAAGTTTGGAAGCGTTTGAACCTGTTTGAGTGTGACTACTTCGGGCTGGAGTTTCAGAACATCCGATGCTGCTGGGTATGTGCCTTTGATTTGCTTTTAGAAACCGGCTGGAGGTGTGTTGTAGGATGCTTGTGAGGGGGTGTGCACAGAGAGCTTTCCGGGACCTATTGTAATGATGTAATTTATTGGCACATAATTATTATTAAAGGTGTGCTATTAAAAAAATTCATTGTTAGCTATAGGGGATGTGTATCCCTCCAAATTTGTTCTGTCCATTAGCACGTGTCAAGGAAACTCCTTCGTAAATTATAAAAGCAACCTCTAGTATATCCTGCATGAAAATCATTTTGATGTTTTTTATTGTTGTTGTTATTTTGAGACAGAGTCTCAAGCTGTCACCCTGGGTAGAGTGCCATGGCATCACAGCTCACAGCAACCTCCAACACTTGGGCTTAAGCAATTCTCTTGCCTCAGCCTCCTAAGTACCTTGGACTACAGGCATCTACTACATGCCCGGCTATTTTTATTGTTGTTGAAGTTGTCATTGTTATTTTAGTTGTGCTGGGCCAGGTTGGTAAACTTAACTGGATATACTTTTTTTTTGCCTCAGCCTCCCAAGTAGCTGGGACTACAGGTGCCCACCACAACATCTGGCTATTGGGCGGCACCTGTGGCTCAAGGAGTAGGGTGCTGGCTCCATATACCAGAGGTGGCAGGTTCAAACCCAGCCCTGGCCAAAAACTGCAAAAAATAATAATAAAGAAATAAACAGCTGGCTATTTTTGTTGCAGTTTGGCTGGGACCAGATTCAAACCCACCACCCTCAGTATATGGGTCTGGGCACTACTCACTGAGCCACAGGCGCCACCCCACTTAACAGAATCTTAAAAAGTATAGAGTTTTGGTTCTTTCTCCACTTCTGGAGACTCCTCTCCCTCTAGAATGTATTTTCATTTTGTGTCATTCTATATAGCTTCCTTCTGCACATTCACTTTGTATAGCGACCTTTTTCCTAGAATAAACTGTTTGTGGGAGGGGGGAGTGTGGCGTTTGGGGCATTCACCATGGCTCACCCCTGTAATCCCAGCACTCTTGGAAGTTGAGGCAGGAGGATCCTTTTAGCTCAGGAGTTTGAGACCAGCCTAAGCAAGAGTAAGACAGGTATTTCTATACTAAAAATGGAAAAATTAGCTGGGTGCTGTGGTGGGCACCTGTAGTCCCAGCTACTCAGGAAGCTGAGGCAGGAGGATCGCTTGAGCCCAGGAGTTTGAGGTTGCTGTGAGCTATGATACCATGACACTCGACCCAGGGTACAGAGTGAGACTTCTGTCAAAAAAAAAAGAGCTGGGGTGGAGTTTTAATATTTATAGATTTAACTATTTTAAAGAAACCTACATCAACCCATTAGCTCAAAAAGCACATCAGTGTTGTAAGCTCTGTTTGGCCTCTCAGATACCCTTAGCAGGATGGCCCTGTGTACCCAAGTCTCTGTGCTCTGATGACCCAGCACCCTCTTTTACCCAGTAGCCTTCTCATCAATTTATGGTTTAGAAATACAGTGTGTACCAAATGTTTAGTTGGTGTTAACAAATACCCCCAAGTAACTATTGACCCCCAATGCATAAGAGCAGCTGCGTTCTGTCTGATGGCAGCAGCCTCAGCACCCTCCCTGCTCCTCAGAGCAGTCACTTCTGGGCTTCTCTGTGACTGGTTTATCAGGATGCTGCCCGTGTTTGAGGAGATTAGAGTCAAAATATTCCTGCTATAAAAGTTTTTCTTCATGGCTCGGCACCTGTGGCTCAAGTTGCTAAGGTGCCAGCCACATACACCTAAGGTGGCGGGTTTGAATCCAGCCTGGGCCTGCCAAACAACAATGATGGCTGCAACCAAAAAATAGCCGGGCGTTGTGGCAGGGCGCCTGTGGTCCCAGCTACTTGGGAGGCTGAGGCAAGAGACTCGTTTGAGCCCAGGAGTTGGAGGTTGCTGTGAGCTGTGATGTCACAGCACTTTACCCCAAGTAACAGCTTGAGGCTCTGTCTCAAAAAAAAAAAAAATTCTCTTCATTATAAATACTTGTATTTTATAGCATACTTATTA
The DNA here is from genome assembly GCA_963574575.1 of Galagoides demidoff. Taxonomy (NCBI): domain Eukaryota; kingdom Metazoa; phylum Chordata; class Mammalia; order Primates; family Galagidae; genus Galagoides; species Galagoides demidoff. The sequence continues at coordinate 29,122 of CAUYQV010021156.1, forward strand.
AGTAGAGGAATTACTTAATAGATTTGATCTCTTCTATTAAATCCTCTTTAGATTTGGCTTGAACCCATGAAACCCATCATTAGGCAAATACGAAGTAAGTCCTTTGTTTAACTCTTCAAAATTCTGTTCATTTAAGGCTCTTTGTCCTGGGGTGTTCAAATTCAGGGAATATTCAGATATTTGTTGTCGCCACTGTGTGAATAGCAGTGAAGTCATTGCTGACATCAGATGAACTTGGGAGTCATTTTGCTTTTTGGCGTTAAACTGCAATAGACCAGTTTAAGGGTGAGAGAAACAGTAAATTAAATCAGATGGTTCTAGATGACTTGCTGCAAAGTTGAAATTCATGGGTGGTGCCTGTGGCTCAAAGGAGTAGGGCACCAGCCCCTTATGCTGGAGGTGGCGGGTTCAAACTCAGCCCTGGCCAAAAAAAAAAAAGCAAAGTTGAAATTCATGATATATGCTGTTGATATCTTAATTTTTGGTCAATCTATAGAAATAAATATGCAGTTTCATGTTAGGCCATGAATGATACTGAGATTCCGCCTTTAAGTAGCATTTTATCAAAATAGTAATGTTTTAATAGTATAAACATAATTGTGAACATAATTATTTTTGCTACTCTCTTTATTAAATTTAAAAATGAAGGCAGATATTAACACTTCTTAGTTCTTATATAATTGTTTACAATGAAGTCTCTAGTTGTCTGAATTCACCCACAGTGTTTCTGTTACTGAGCTGAGGAGAGAAGCTGGTGTAGAAGTGACTCTGTTTGCGACAGGTGCCATTCAGGTTGCCGTGGCATTTCAGCAAAACAGTTGCTCTTTTCTCTTTGAAGAAAATTGCCTGGCTGTGTTATTAAAATTCAGGGACGTGAAGACATTCAGATTAGCTAATATTTTATGCTTTTTCTTTACAGTGATCAGATTGTTACTACTACTTACAAACTGTAAGGCTCTAGTTCAGTATAGTAAGTGGTGACAATGTTTTTCTTTCATTAAAGCATATATGGATTTCAAAAATAATTACTACTACTAATGGAGTAAACACCTTAACTTTTATCACTTTTTTCCTAAAACCTCAATTAAAAAATTTAAAAATATGTAGTTTTCTACTTGTTTTGAAGTTTTTCTTGAGTAATCTCTGCTTAATGCAAAAGATTTTAAATTTCTCTTCAATATGTGATTTGTACTTAGGATTCATAAGTTCATGTATAAAAAATTTCTTAAAATCATCTTATTTGAAAAGATGTGCTTTTACAGTTCATTTGAAAGCAGTAGCTCAATTATACAGTAATGTGTGGAAAGAGTAACCACAGAGACTGACCTTAATTGTGAAGTTTAAACTTTTTCCTTTTATAGGGCCAAAGAATGCAGTGCTTCGCCTGGCAGTAAAATTCTTCCCACCTGATCCTGGTCAGCTACAGGAAGAGTACACAAGGTGACTAGAGCTGGCAGGGCTTGTGCTCACCTCTTGTCTCCGGCAGCATAGACAGAGAAGAGTGAAAAGGAGCATTTGGGCAGCTGACTCTTCAACAAGGACAAGTGTGAACAGGACTTAGGAGAGAGGTTTTTGTTACAAAATGGAAAGGATGGCTGGGCACCTGTTGCTCTATGGGTAGAGCACTGGCCCCATGCATTGGGGCTGGCGGATTCAAACCCAGCCCAGGCCTGCTACACAAACAACAGCAACAAAAAACAATAAAATGGAATGGATGTTAGGATGATATTGAACCAAGAGTCTCCACATGAGCATACCTCTATGCATTTTCATAAAGTTCTTAGGAATCTTGCCCATATAGACACGTATTTACCAACAAAATTCACATAATTTGGGAGAAGTACCAGTGTATTTGTCTTTGTAAATATGGAGAACAGAAATATTTCAGGTGATTTCTTTTGTGCTACTCTTGAATTCAAGCTTGATTCTTTGCAGAAATGACTTTTTAAAATGTTAACTGTTGTTTCATCTGGGCAGTAGTATTATAGAAACGTTTTTCCTTGTTGTGATTGTTTTGAGGTTTTTTTTGTACTCATTTGTCTATCAATTTTATAATCAAGAATAAAGTAGTAACCTAAAAACCAACCAACTTAAGGCTAGGCACAGGGGCTTACACCTGTAATCTTAGCATTGAGGGATGCCGAGACGGATGGGTCGCCTGAGCTCAGGAGTTTGAGACCAGCCTGAGCAGGAGTGAGATCCCATCTCTAAACAAAAAATAGCCAGGCGTTGTGGCAGGCCCCTGTAGTCCCAGCTACTCAGGAGGCTGAGGCAAGAGGATCGCTTAAGCCCAAGAGTTTGAGGTTGCTGTGAGCTATCATACCATGGCACTCAATCCCAGGGCAACTAAGTGAGACTCTGTCTCAAATAAATATGTATGTATGTACGTACATACCAACTCACAACCCAAAGTCAGATCTAAGATAATGTGAGGTTATAGTTATAGCAGAGTAATGTTTTAGCCTTTTTGGCTGGAAGTAGATTTATAAATGAATTCTGGGTATCCTAAGAATTCTTTTTTTTTTTTTTAATTTTTTTAATCCATCTCACCTACCCTGCCAGTGCTACAGTGCTAAGGTCAGAGCAAAAGGCAGGTGAATTCCCTCTTAAGGTTTTTGCAGATCATTTTAACACCATGAAATTGCTGGATGTCAGCTGCGAGGAAATGCAGAGATCACGTTAGTTCAGCTTCTCATGTAAGGAAACTAAATTCCAAGGATGGGAGAGTTTTTTTTTGGAGACAGTCTCACTCTGTTGCCTTAGGTTGAGTGCTGTGGCATCAAAGCTCACAGCAACCTCCCACTCTTGGGCTTAGGCAATTCTCTTGCTGCAGCCTCCCGAGTAGCTGGGACTACAGGTGCCCACCACAACACCCGGCTATTTTTGTTGTTGTTGTTGCAGTTTGGCCAGGACTGGGTTTGAACCCACCACCCTCAGCATATAGGGCTGGCGCCCTACTCACTGAGCCCCAGGCACCGCCCAGGATGGGAGAGTATTTTTATGAATGAACACAGATTGTATCTTAATAGTATATTAAAGGTCTGACATCTATCAAAAAAGTCCCTTTTGAGGGATTTTCTTTAAAACATATATCACTGATGACTAACAGAGAGTGTCCCTGATTCAGGGTGCTGGGTTTAAGTCTTAGGACTCATACCAGAAAGTCAGTTTTGTAGTTAGTCCTTTTTCTCCATCTTTTTGAAGAAGCTCCTTTTCTTAATTTATAAAAAGTGCACGTGCATGATAAAAGAAAAAATTATTTCAAATAAACCCATGTAGAGTAAAAAGTAAGTCTCCATTATTACCCTAACCCACCCTACTTTCTGCAAGTACTAACACTTCCAGGTAAATGCACAGATACACAATGAACATGTAAACATAACGCTTTAAAGCAATTATTATGTTACAAAGTAGTACCAAATACTTCATCCTGAACTGCAGGTTGATTTCTTCCCCCCACTTAATAGCAATGTGGTGGATATCTTTCTGTCTCAGTATATGTGGTTGTAACCTCATTTATTTAACCATTCTCATGTTTGTGGATATTTATATTGTTTACAATTTTTCTCATTATGCTGCAAAGAAACATTGTCACATACCTTTGGGTTGGAATATTACTATGAAAAAGAGTTGTAGAAATGAATTGCTGAGTTAAAGGGTATGTGTGTCTTCAATTTTAAGAGAATGTGGTAAATTTGAATAGGTTGCATGAGTGTAGATTCCAGTAGAGTCAGGGAGTTGGTCTTCCTCACCCTTGTGTTCTACCTCTAAGCATAGAGCCTGGAGCCTAATACATGCTCAGTCGTTGCTTGATGAAGCAAATGAATATTTTCAGATTGCCTTCTCTTGGTACAGAGAGAGGCGATTGGTACATCTTACCAATGATATTCCAGAGAGTACTTGTTTCTTGTATCTGAGCCAATACCAAATACTATCAATCTGTTAAAAAATAGCACAGCCACTTTTAAGCTGTGTCTTAATAATATATATATATGCTGTTTCATACAAAATTGCATATGTAGTTTTGTATGTGTACAGGAGTAAAATGAATTTTTGAAGCTCCTCCTTAAAGGTCTTGGAACCGATAGTATAATTATGCAGTATGTGCTATGCCCGAGAAGGCCAGCTTCACTTTCTGTGGTCCATACTGGGTGCTTCTGTGTGCTCTGCTGAATTGGTTTGTCCTCTGACCACTTGCTGGTGACCACTTGTTGCATGACAGGCCTTTTGCAACTTTGCCTGTTTGGTGATGGCCCTGCATTTTACTCACTGTGTGTTGATGCTACTTCTTGGAGCTTGTGTGCTCTCTTTTTTTTTTTTGAAACAGAGTCTCACTTTTTCACCCTGGATAGGGTGCCATGGCATTACAGCCCCACAGCAACCTCAAACTCTTGAGCTTAGGCAGTTCTCTTGCCTCAGCCTCCTGAGTAGCTGGGACTACAGGTACCCGCTACAACGCCCTGCTATTTTTCGACATGAGGTCTCACTCTGGCTCAGGTTGGTCTCGAACTCCTGAGCTCACGGCAATCCACCCACCTTGGTCCCCCAGAGTGCTGGGATCACAGGCGTGAGCCCCCAGTCCCGGCCCGCTTATGTGCTCTCTTGCTATAAAGACATGTCTGTATTATATGCACAGCACATTTGGAGTTGATCTGTGTCTTGTTTTGAACCCCCTTCTAGGTACTTGTTTGCCTTGCAACTTAAGAGAGACCTGCTGGAGCAGCGTTTAACCTGTGCTGAAACCACAGCAGCCCTGCTCACATCCCATCTTCTGCAGTGTTAGTATCTGGGGTTTCCCCCACTGGGACGGGACCATCTGCTGTAATGTCACAGGGGCACCTGCACTCAGGGACTATACTTAGTTAGGTGCTGTGCACATTCCTAGATAATGAGCCTGACCCCAATACTTTGTATAAGCTGAGGATTAACTCCTTCCCAGTGAAGCTCTCTAGGCAGATCTCATACAGACAGTCAAGGCCATAGTCTGTAGCCTCATGCATTCTCTCAACTTGTCTCTCACTTAGGCCCTTATGTGTCTTAACAATACATCTTCAGTCGAGGGTCAACTTGCCCAGACTATCAGCATAATCTGAAAAGGGCCTCAGTAGGATAAAGTTATGGTCCTCAATGATCAGCTAAGCATTAACCTTGAAGCAAAAGGAAAACATTTCCTCAGTATGTTACATGGACCAAGATACGGTTCAGAAATATGTGAAGAGTTGTAGTTACTTCAGAAACAAACGGTGAGAAGTATTAAAGAGGAGGTTTAGAGAAACGGTCATGTGCCTTCCAGTGGGCTCACAAAGCCGGCAGCTGCAGGAAGAGGAAGAGGGAAGTACATTGCTTGTGGACCAGAGGCTCAGCTTCTGGCACAGACTAGTATCTCAAATTGGAATACAAGATGATGTAGAAAGTGTCAGAAATTTGGAGAATTAATCGGTGTGGGGGTTATTTATTGCTTCCTTGGTCCTTCCCCAGACATGCCTTCTTTAAATGTGATTTTGACATGGGTTTGCCATCCTACACCATGGGACTTACTGACTATCCTTAATAAACATTTTCAAAGCTACTTTGTTTTCTTTTCATTGGCCTGAAGACTTCTCAGGTAGACAGATGGCTTTTCAGCACGTTCTTTGGAACTGTGTGGTAAAGCCACTTGCTTGAGTTTCTTTGTGGCTTAGTTGGACCATCACATTGCTGAGACTGGTCCGACCTAACTTTCACATCAGAGGTGCACTGTGCAGACTGAAGGACCCTCTAGACATGTGACAGCTGAATGCGTGATGGGTCCGACTGACCGGATCCAAACTGGGTCTTTGGTCAACAAAGAAAAGTGGGCAGTTGGTAAAATGTGAACAACATCTGAGTCTGAGGGAGGGCAGCAGGTCATGGCCCCTCTGTTTGATCCGAGTGTCAGACTATGGTTGGGAGTAAGTGTCCGCCTGCTGGGAAACCCTTCTGAAGCTGGACATGAGCTCACTCTCCAGCGGTTTGAGGAGGAGATGCTCCTGCACCGCCACATTTTAAGCTGTTCTGCACTGTACTTGTAACTTTTCTGTGAATTTGAGGTTGTTTCAAAACTATATTGCTTTAAATTATTGGCCTTTACTACTGTGTTTAAAACATTTGTAGCCTTAAAATACATGAAATTAGAAAGAGACATTATTCCTCAAGATTTGAGAAGCCTAAAGGAAAAAATGAATTAAAATACATTATCCTGAAACAAATACAATACGTTATCCTGTTCATAGTAGTCTTAAGACAACTTATATGTAAAGTGTGGTTTAAAAAAAAAAAACACACAGTAAACTCACTACTCTGTGTTTCCATCACTGTGGTCACTCATCAGAGTCTTTGTTCTCTGAGTCAGGTAAAATTCTCTTCACCTGCCTTTTAACAGCATAAAATATTTGGAAAAATAAAGTGAAAACTCGTGCTTTTTTAGGAATATATTATTTTACTACAGATGTAGGGTAATTTCTTTTTACTTTTATATATTGGCATATGTAAATACTTGTAATTTACTTTACTTTAAAATTAGAACTACTGACTTTTACTTTCTCATCTCAGCTGAAATAGGAGATTATGATGAAACGCTGGATCGAGAGCACCTCAAAGCCAATGAGTATTTGCCCAGCCAGGAGCGCTCTCTCGAGAAGATACTAGAATTCCACCAGAAGCATGTGTAAGTTGGTCAGAATGGCTGTGGGTACATTGCTCCTAATTACTGGTTATACGGTAATGACTAAACACTGTAACCAAAGAGAGCCACCCTAAAGCTTCTCTAAGGTTCTGACAAACATGAGGACCTGCAAACTGTTCCTCCCAGAGATGGCTGGGCCCACACGGAGAGGTCACATCCTCACAGCTGCCAAGTGTGCTGCTTTAGGAGAGGCTGGTAGGGACCCTAGGTCCTGAAGAGAAGGATGTTCACAAATGAGACGTGGTGTCCTGGCCTGGGCAGGTGTGCAGCTGTGTCCTTGCAGTGTGGCAGGACAGTCCTCTATAGGCAAGCAGCCTGTATGTGGTGGAGAAGGCAGCGAATGCCATCTGCCTGTGTTGGGTGCTGCAGCCACATTTTTTGATCCACCACATTCTGATCTCTCCAGCATCTTGGCACTGGTATGTTTTTCTGGTTTAAAGTAAAGGGGACCTGGAGCAAGTGTGCTGGGGAAGAGGGATGGAAAGATGCCAGTGGGAAGAGCTGTAGGCTGTGGCAAAAGGGCTGGGAGCTTTTGTCACCAGGGAGAGCTCACCTGGAGACAGTCACTCTGAGATTCAGCCCTGCCTTTGGGAGGGAGCCTGTTTAGACTCAAGTTTATTTTGTCAGATGGTGTAAGACAGTTAAAGCTGTACTGGAATCTACTGATAACTGCTCTTTTGTACCTACAATGAAGTTTGAGTGCCACTGCACATCAGTGACTGTAATTGTAGCACTTGCAGGCTAGTTGGAACAGCCCAGACCAAGACTCCAACCTAGGGGCTTTTCCTACTCAACAGCACCTAGGCAAGGAGTGCCTTCCGTGCACCTGGCTCTGTGGCTGACATTGGAAACACAAGTATGTCCCTGCAAATGAGAATATTGATGTGTAGAAAAAGAGCATGGCCCACACACTGTGAGCGAAAACAACAGGTAGCACCTACCTACTTGGGGGTGGGGGGTGAGGACACAGGAGGGAGAAAGAGGGTGCTGGGGCAGACTTGGGTACTTAGGTAGGGAGGAGGGGATGGCATGCTGGGCAAAGCACCCTCCTGGGAGGGGAAGGAGGCTCCGCCTGACCCTGACAGATCAGTTCAGGGCAGTGGTGGTGATGGTGGGCAGAGCATACGATCATTTGCATGTGTACTTTAACCCCCACCCCTGTGTGGCATGTGCAGAGAAAGATTGCATGTGGGGAGCCCTGTCCTGGACACCACTCTAGGGTACCTGTGAGTCCACATACCTGGTCTGATCTTGAGGAAGCTGCCATCTTAGTGCATGTTAGAGCTGTAGCTACATGTTCCTGGATGTCCTTGGCTTAGCCTCTTTCCCCAACACCTTTATTCTGGCTGGTAGCAAGGAAGGTAGGGCTGTTCTGAGTGTCACATCCAGACTCTGAGGTCCTGGGCAAAGGGTCCTCTCTGTGTCAGCCTGAGTTACAGGCCCCTTCTTCCAGGAGGGTCACTGGTTCAGGATTTATTCCTGGATCTGGGGAGAGGTCCTTCCCTGCTGAGACACAGAGAGGGCTGGATGTGAGCACACATGGTTTAGGGACTATGTGACTGGGAAGCATGTGACTGAGGTGACAGCCCCAGGGAACAGATGGATTTGGGGTGCTAGGGAGAGCATTATCTGCAGGTAGGCTCACTCAGTGATGAGGTCAGCTACAGAGAGGGTGGATGCAGATAGGGAGGAGAGGTAAACCTGGAGGAATCCCACAGAGCCAGCCTGAGAGACTGAGTAGAGGGGAAGTGCCCATGGAGCCCTGAACAGCCAGGAGTGTAGGGCACAGAGGTGCTAGGAGAGGGTTTTAGGGAAGCAGCCACAGCCCCTCAGGTGGAGGGTATCAGCAGGCCTGGGAGGTGGGGACTCAAGTGTGTCTGTGAGCTTGGCAGCAAAGTAGTAGCTGTGGCTTCCAGCTTCAGTGAGTGCTGAGGGTGATTCTGGGTTCAAGTGCAATGAAAGTGCAGTGAAGAAGTGTTACCTTGCAAAGTCCACCTGTGGAAGGAACCAAAGTGTTAGACCTCAGGGTACTTGTGTGTATGCAGGTATGTTCCGGTATGTTTACAAAACATGTGTACAAAAACGCTTAACTGTGTTCAATGGTGCCTTGTGCACGGGTCTGGGTGGCTTGTATGTGGGTTGTGTGCTGTGTGTACACACTTGTGCCTGTGCATGTGTGTGCCTCTGTATGTATGCTATACGTGTGCCGGCAAGTGTGTGTATCTTAAAGAATATGCCCTAGGTTCAGCGCCTGTGGCTCAATTGGCTAAGGCGCCAGCCACATACACCTAAGCTGGCGGGTTCAAATCCAGCCCAGGCCCACCAAACAACAATGGCTGCACCCAAAAAATAGCTGGGCATTGTGGTGAGTGCCTGTAGTCCCAGCTACTTGGGAGGCTGAGGCAGGAGAATCACTTGAGCCCAGGAGTTGGAGGTTGCTGTGAGTTGTGATGCCACGGCACTCTACCCAGGGCAACAGCTCTGTCTCAAAAAATAAATAAAATAAAGAACATGCTCTAAAAACTCTAAAGAGCCAGTAAGAGAAAGGTAGGTCAAGTACTCTGCCCTATGCAGGGATAACACTGGATCCTGAGGGAGCCAGGAAGCTTGGCTGTATGTCTCTAGCGCTTCCTGTATTAACGCGCTGACTTTGTCTACCTCAGGCATCAAAGGCTTATTGTACAGCCTTTTCCTTTAATTATTATTTGAGTAGATTTTTTAAGACAATTGATATAATTTAGATACATCCCCCCCTCCCCAAATTTCATGTTGAAATTTGATCCCCAAGGTTGGAGGTAGGACCTGGTGGGAGGTGTTTGGGTCCTAACAGATGGTGCCCTCCTGCAATAAGCAGTGAGTTCTTGTCCTATTAGCTCATGAGAGAGCCATTATGTAAAAGAGGTTGGGAGGGTGGCACCCGTTGCTCGGTGGGTAGGGCTCTGGCCACAAACCCTGAGGCTGGTGGGTTCAAACTGGCCCTGGCCAGCCAAAATCAACAATGACAACTGCAACAACAACAAAAAAAATAGCCAGGCTGGGCGGCACCTGTGGCTCAAAGGAATAGGGCACCAGCCCCCATATGCCGGAGGTGGCGGGTTCAAACCCAGACCCAGCCAAAAAAAAAAAAAAAAATGGCCAGGCATTGTGGTGGGCGCCTGTAGTCCAAGCTACTTGGGAGGCTGAGGCAGGAGAATCCCTTAAGCCTAAGAATTTGAGGTTGCTGTGACATAGTGAAACTCTGTCTCAAAAATAAATATATATAAATAAAAGAGTGTGGGCACCCTCTCTTCACTTACTCTACTCACACCACAGGACACACCTGCTCCCCTTCACCTTCCACATTGCTCAGAAGCAGACACTGCTGCCCTATTTGTACAGGTGCAGAGCCAGGAACCACATAAGCCCCTTGTCTTTATGAGTTACTGGTTATAGGTAGTGACACAGTTACTGGTTTTCTCTGTAGTGACACAGAACAGACTAACAATAACATTATATCTTACTTAGTCATAAATTTCTTACACTGTTCAAGTCACTGAATAAGACGTTAAAGAAATATTTTTCTTGACTTTACTATATTTATTTTGGGTCTTTGAGATTGAAAAAAAAGATTTGAAAGTTGGCTATTCAAAATTGGAGGTGGCTCAGCACCTGTGGCTCAAGTGGCTAAGGCGCCAGCCACATACACCTAAGGTGACGGGTTCGAATCCAGCCCAGGCCCGCCAAACAACAATGACAGCTGCAACCAAAAAATAGCCGGGTGCTATGGCAGGTGCCTGTGGTCCCAGCTACTTGGGAAGCTGAAGCAGGAGACTTGCTTGAGCCCAGGAGTTGGAGGTTGCTGTGAGCTGTGATGCCACGGCACTCTACCCAGGGGGACGGACAGCTTGAGGCTCTGTCCCCCAAAAAAAAAAAATTGGAGGTGCATAATGGTCACTGGTGTTTCTGTAGATATACGAACTTAATGTGAAATAAATAGGCTCGGCGCCTGTGGCTCAATGGGCTAAGGCGCCAGCCACGTTCACCTAAGGTGGCGGGTTCGAATCCCCAGCCCGGGCCCGCCAAACAACAATGATGGCTGCAACCAAAAAATGGCCAGGCGTTGTGGCGGGCGCCTGTGGTCCCAGCTACTTGGGAGGCGGAGGCAGGAGACTCGCTTGAGTCCAGGAGTTGGAGGTTGCTGTGAGCTGTGATGCCATGGCGCTCTACCCAGGGGGATAGCTTGAGGCTCCATCTCAAAAAAAAAAAAAAAAAGAAATACTATAACTGCACCCAAGGAGAAGGACAAGACTGAAGAGGACAAACAGACTAATCTGAATAACTCAAACACATGTGACTATTTGATTCAAGAGAATAAACTGTTACCTGAAGTCAAATGAATCATTTCAGTTCATTTAAAATCAGTAAAGCTCTAAAAAGGTATACAAACATTATTAAAAAGAACTTTTAAAAAATGATAACAATGTAGCTCCATGAGTTAAGCTTCCAAATAAGTATTTATTTGGTGGACATGAAGGAAGAATAGAAGCCTGAAATGTACGTAACCAAAGTAAGTATGCTAACAGGAACTCAAAACAAGAATAAACAAAAGGCTGATTGATTCGAATATGTCAAAGTCATAACAATTTCATGGAAGAAAGTCATGGACATAATAAAGATGGCAGGAAGTCTTACCATTTATTTTTAAAATTCAGAACACAGACTGTTACATTATGATGAACAACATTATGGCATGGCAAAGAGTTATATTTCAAAAGTATACTTGTCATTTATTTCTAATATTGGTACCAGCTGAAATTTTTAATGTGAATGCATTTATTTGGGTTTATTTTATCATTTCTTAAAAAACAGAGGCAGATTGTAATCCTAGCATTCTGGGTGGTCGAGGAGGGTGGATTGCTTGAGCTCACAGGTTTGAGACCAGCCTAAGCAAGAGCAAGATCCCGTCTCTCAAAATAGCTGGGCATTGTAGTAGGCGCCTATACTCCCAGCTACTTGGGAGGCTGAGGCAAGAGAATCTCTTGAGCCCAAAAGTTTGAGATTTCTGTGAGCTATGATGCCATGGCATTTTACCAAGGACAACAAAGTGAGACTCTGTCTCAAATAAAGAAAGAGGCAGTCTTGGCTCTGTCACCCAAGCTAAAGAGCAATAAAAGCTTTGGGCAAATAAGATAAGTTAGATATAGACTATATATTTTACAACCAATACAGCATTATTAGAGTCTAAATTTTATGGAAAGCACTGTGTTAACTAACACTTAAGGCAAGACAAAGAAAGGAGGTCAGGGCAGTGTCTGTGGCTCAAAGGAATAGGGCGCCAGCCCCGTATACTGGAAGTGGCAGGTTCAAACTCAGCCCAGGCAAAAAAAAGAAAAAAGAAAGAAGGTCCATATAATCAAAGATGTAGAATTGGGTTATATAAATATAGCATAAATGCATGAAAAATCAAGAATCCCAGCTCTGGGCCGGGCATGGTGGCTCACACCTGTAATCTCAGCAATTGGGAAGCCAAGATGGGTAGATTGCCTGAGCTCACAAGTTTGAGACCTGCCTGAGCAAGAGCTAGACCCTGTCTGTAAAAACAGGCAGGCATTGTGGCTGGCACCTGCAGTCCCAGCTACTTGGAAGACTGAGGCAAGAGCATGATTTGAGCCCAAGAATTTGAGGTTGCTGTGAGCTGTGACTGCTGTATAGTCTACCTAGGGCAACAAAGTGACTCTGTCTCAAAAAAAAAAAAAAAAAAATCCCGGCTCTGATAAAAGGCCATGTAGTACTTCTCTAACTTAGTTTCCCCATCTGTAAAATGAGAATAATAGGACCTGCCTCATGGAGTTGTTTTGAGCACTAACTTAGAGAATGTAAATTGTTAGAAAAGATCTGGAACACACATAATAACTTGGTGAGTGTTAGCTATACAGAGATATTATATAACCAGTGGTCATAATGTTTCTAAAAAATGTTTCAGCCTGATAACTCAGAAAGGTATACATTTTATATCTGATGTTGCACACTATAAATTGTAATCATGATTTATCAGAATGTTCAGACTTAATTTGCATCTGTATCAGACATTTGTTTTATTTGCCCAAAGCAACCTGAATCAAAGATTTATAAAATAAAGCATCTCCAAGTTAAATATAATATTTAGGGGTAGAATCATAGAATCTCAAGAGCTAAAAAGTCTTAGAACATAAATTTATAAGAGTGTTAGGATTACAGGCATGGGCACAGACTCTTGTCTTTTTAAAAAAAAAAAAAAAAGCTTCAAGGCTTAAGCCACTCTCCATCTAGAGGAGAAAGAGACAGTTCCTTCATGGGGGTGAAAAGTGACTTCTCCCTGCCTGGAGGCCAAGAAGTGATTTGCTTAAGTCCCCATTCGGGCCACCAAATGATAGGTGTGGCAAAACTCAGTTATTCAGCTGGTGCTGCATGCAGGAGGAGAAATGAATTTCTCTAGACCAAGATTATGATGTAAAAGTATAAATTTATTTTATATTAGAGAGAAGGAAAACAGTGGGGGGGGGGAGAGACGAGGAAGAGAGAGAGAGAGAGAGAGCAGGAACTGAGAGAGGGGTAGGTGCATGGGGAGAGAAAAGGCATGGCATCCCAAAGAAAAAAACGAAGAAAGGAAGATGCCAGCCTTCCATTAGATTTTTTTTTTCTTTGAGACAGAGTATCATTTTGTTGCCCTCAGTAGAGTGCCATGGCGTCATAGCTGACAGCAACCTCAAACTCCTGGGCTTAAGCGATTCTCTTGCCTCAGCCTCCCAAGTGGCTAGGATTACAGGTACCCACCACAATGCCCAGTTACTTTTTTAGAGACAAGGTCTCACTCTGGCTTTGGTTCAAGTTGGTCTCGAACTCGTGAGCTCAGGCAATCCACCCTCCTTGGCCTTGCAGAGTGCTAGGATTACAGGTGTGAGCCACTGCACTTGGCCTCTTTTATTAGATTTTCAAAGGGAGGTTTTCAATGCAGACAGAGCTAAGAACCATGACTTTAAAGAAAAATTATTAATTTTAGTCACCCAGAAAAGAAAATTATTTCAACACTGTAATTCTATCTTTAATATTATTATAATTTAACTGATTAATTTATCATTAATAAACACTCTGTGGGGTGGCTGCCCAGGTGCCAGTGTTCACTCTTCTCTGGGGAGGACTATAAACACAGGGGAAAGATGCACATCTGAGATCTTTTTAATATACTATTTTGGTTCCAGTTCATTGATCTAGAGGTTGACCTAGCATTAGGCTATTCATATCCCTTCCTCTAAAAATATGAAACTTAATATGTGTACACTCTCTGTTTGCATTAAACTGAGAAATTAGTAATGAGTAAGATTATGAAGGAAACCCATACCCATGACATTTTAGAACTGAAATGTACCAGAAACATTCTTATGAATCATTTGTTGATTTTCCCCAAAAGGGTCCAACTTGAACTGTTAGAAGAAACCAATAATTAAAATCACTAGCTAGTATCTCAAGACTTCTGTGCGTCTACAAGGATTAAATTCTCATTACATATGAAGAGATGTTATAATAACCAATATTTTTAAGTAAGCCAATTAATAGTTTCTGCATGATTTTACTGAAAACCATTATTTCTACAAGGGAATAGTACCTTAAAGCTACATTTGAACATCATACATGAGAGCATGTTTTTGGATAGACTTCTCCAATCTAATAGACTGCCAAGTCCTATGGTCAGGGACATTAAATTATCATCTAATCTAATTACATGAACTTCATCATGCTACCATAAACATTCCCCCAATCAAACTAAGAAAAAGGCTTTTCTGCAGAAACTGCTATTTCCTCATTTTCTCCTTGACCCAACACCACTCCTTTCTCTCCAGGTATACCTCATCTAATCCAGTACTTCATTATCTGCAGACTCTCAAAGTGAAGTAGTTAAGGGCTTTTGAAATTTTTGACATGACCTAAAGCAAGAAATGAACTTTACACTATAATTTAGTACATGTACACATACACAAAACAAAAATCTTATAATAATTTAATATAGTCTGATATGTTCCATTTCATTCTTTCAAAACAGTGATCATAACTTTCTCAGCTGTTTTCACAAGCCACACAATTTAAAACAATGTAAGTGGGAGGCTGAGGCAAGAGAATCACCTAAGCCCAAGAGCTGGAGGTTGCTGAGAACTGTGACGCCACAGTACTCTACCAAGAGTGATAAAGTGAGACGCTGTCTCTTAAAAAAAATGTAAGTTTCGGCCAGGCACACTGGCTCATGCCTGTAATCCTAACACTCCTGGAGGCTGAGGCAGGTGGACTGCCTGAGCTCATGAGTTTGAGACCAGCCTGAGCCAAAGCCAGAGCGATACCTCGGCTCTAAAAATACCAGGCATTGTGGTGGGCACCTACTGTCCTAGCTACTTGGGAGGCTGAGGCAAGAGAATCATTTAAGCCCAAGAGTTTGAGGTTGCTGTGACCCCACAGCACTCTACCAAGGGTGACAAAATGATACTCTATCTCAAAAAAGAAAAAAAGTATAAAACACTATAACCAAATGTTTATCCCAAGAATGAAGATTGGCTTAACAATCAAAAATTGGTGAGAGGGGAGGATTATAAACTGACATAATTTCTTGAGCAACAACAACAAAAAAAATCCAGGGAGTAGGTGCAGTGGCTCACATTTATAATTCTAGCACTCTGGAAGGCTGGGGTGAAAGGAGTTCGAAGTTACAGTGAGCTATGATGTGGCCACTGAACTCTAGCTTGGGAGACAGGGTGAGACCTTATCTCCATAAATATAAGTGAATGAATGAATAAATGAATCATTCATATTAGCATCAACAATATGAAATTTTAGGGATACAACTGGCAAAAGTTATGCATGACCTATATACTAACAACTACAAAACTCTGCTAATAGTAATTAAAGATCTAAATAAACAGAAAAATAAAACTTAGTGGATCAGAAAACTCAGTTAAGATATTATCAATTCTCCCTAAACAGACTGAGGGCAACCCCAAGCAAAATGGTGGCAAGCTTTATGGTAGAAATGACATGCTGATTATTAAATTTACAATGAAAATGCAGAACACCTGCCAAGATGGGCCCACAGGGATTACCTAACCATTCTACTCCTAACAATTTGCTCAAAAGAGATAAAAAGCCTATTCTCACAAACATGTTCACAGCAGCTTTATTTATAATAGTCAACAAACAGAAACAACCCAAATATCCATCATGAATAACAAATAGTGGCATATCCACAGTAGACTACTTAGCAGTAAGAAAGTATGTATACAACAAAACAGATTAATTGCAAAACAATCGTGCTGAAAGAAAAAAGTCAGAAAAGAAATGTATACTGTATGATTCATTTATTTATATAAGATCCTAGAAAATGCAAACTAAGCTAAGTGAAATAAAGTAGACCAGTTATTGCCCAAGAATGAGGCAACAGGGAGGAAGATGATTACAAAGGAGCATGAAGAAACCTGAGGGTGGTGGGTATGTTCATTTTCCTAATTACGATCAAAGTTTCCTGAGTACATACATGTTGAAACTTCATTAATTGTACACCTTAAATATTTGCAGTTTATTGCATATAAATCAAGTTACATTCCAATACAGCTGTTTAAATCAGATATATACATATGTCTATACATGAATATATATATAAGAATGGACTTAGCCAGGCCTGCTTATGTTCACTGTAAACCCAGCTACACAGGAGGCTGAGGTGGAAGGAACATTTGTGCCCAGGAGCTCAAGACAAGTTGGTGCAACGGCCACATCATAGCTCACTGCAACATAGTGAGACCCCCATCTCAAAAAATTAAAATAAAATAAAATAATAAAATAAACAAAAGAATGGGCTTATTAACTTAATAAAATAGAAAAGAGTAAGAATATATAAGGTATCTGAACTACGGCTTTTTGAAAACCATCCCATTGCACTTGCCATCTAATGAAAATATTTGAAGCAATTTTAAGCCTAGTTTTAAAAAATGGATAGAGCCATAGACAGCTCTCCTCTACAAAGAATATCACACCATTTAATTCAACCTCCTCATTTTATAGTAGAGAATGTAAATTCCAGAGATTAAATGAACTCTCAAGGTTACATGAAAGCAGAGCTAAGAATTCAATCAAACTTATACAATTTTAACCTAAGAGGTATTTTAGGATCAATTATTATGCCATTAGCATACTGATAAATTTCAATTTAACTGCATTTTCTGGGCATTTACTACACACTGTAGGGCTGTATAGAAATTTTTATCTTCAAGGACTTTTCAATGTTAATTTGTGAGGTTTACTGTATGTTCAATGCATAAACATTGAATATTTTTTATTTTCTTTGTTTCCAACATTATTTTTTAATTTTCATTTTCATTTTTATTTTTAGAGACAGAGACTTGCTCTATTTCTTAGGCTGAAGTGCAGTGATGCTATCACAGCTCACTGCAACTACAAACTCCTTGGGTCAAGCAATACTCCTGCCTCAGCCTCCTGGAGAACCTAGGACAACAGGCGCGTTACACCACATCTGGGTAATTTTAAATTTTTTGAGAGTTGGGGGTCTCATGATGTTACCCAGGCTACTTTAGAACTCCTGGCCTCAAGTGATCCTCCTTGCCTCAGCTCCCAAAGTGCTGGGGTTATAGGATTGAGCCACTGTGCATGGCTCAATATTATTAATTAATTTTTTTATTTACGATAAGGGTCTTACTTTTTGCCCAGGCTAGTGTGCCATAACCTCAGTCTAGCTCACAACAACCACAAATTCCTGGGCTTAAACAAGCCTCCTGCCTCTGCCTCCCTAGTAGCTGGAATAATAGGCACATGCTACTACACCCAGCTAATTTTTCTATCTTTAGTAGAGATAGGATCTCGGGGTCTCACTTTTCTCAGGCTAGTCTCAAAGTCCTGAACCCCTGCCTCAGCCTCCCAGAGTGCTAGGATTACAGGCATGAGCCACCACGCATGGCCCAATTTTTTTTTTAAATAAAATCTATAATGGAATAAGAACCAAGGTATGCTCTTAATAGCTTAAACTCACCTTTTTTTAGACCCTTCTCAATTTACACAGTTGTTTGTCTTGGTTATTTTGAAATATGCTTAAGGAAAATCAATCTTGTATAACCAGTTTTTCCACATAAACATTTAAAGAACAGAAGAGATTATAAACTGGCAATGTTAATGTTCTCTGCTCACAGTCATATTTTGTTTGGCCTACACCATATTTTTAAAAACCTGAATTTGTTGCTAGCATTTAAAATGGATAGACCTTAAAGTCTGGATATGCAGACTTTATTGCTCTTGGGAAACTCAGATGAATAAGACATAGTTACCTTAATTTTATTATAGAAGCAAGTACAAAGTCACTACAGTATATTATGATCTTAATATGTGCCAGGTACTATGTGACAGATCACACAACAAAAACGATAACAGGATACCATGGAGACACAGGGAAAGGGTGATCAAGTCTGATAACAAAGACTGCTTTGGAAAGGCTTCACAGAGTAGGCAGCACTTGAGCAATGTTTTTAAGGGCAAGACTGCACCAAGTAGATAAGGCGAAGACAAAGGCAGCAGCATGTTCAAGATTATAGGGTGACATACAGTAGGCATAGATGTAGTACAAGTATCAGGTAGTGTGGAAAGAAATGATACGCCCTGGGAATCCAAATGATGCCAAATCATGAAAGACTCTTGTTTTCCATACCAAGCAACATGGGTTTCATCCCATACATCAATGTTGTTCCCACACTGCCCTTACCGTGACTTCTCATGGTACAACCCACGTGGAAGAAGAAATAAAAAGAGCAAAGACGTGCCAGCGGCATTCCCCCCACTACTGATTAGACTAGAGGAGTTCTACTTTTGTCCATTTTATATAATGAAGTTCTGTTTTAAGATTTATTTGGGCAAAAAAGTTTCTACTGTCATAAATTATTAAAAAAAAAAAGCTTGAATAAGAGCCAGTAAAAATTTTTAGCAAGAAAACAAATGTGATTAGCTTTCTGAAACTAACTCTCTGATAACAGAACACAGAAGTATGAGACCTTAAGGATATGAAAATACTTAGTTGCAACAACTGATACAAGAAATAATGAATTAAATCTGGGTAATGACAACAGAGATATTTAAATTTTACTTTGTTCTTAGCAATATGCTATATCCTAGGTTCAGAATAAAGAGTACAAATTTAGGAGTTATTGAAATACAACGTAATCAGGTGGTGCCTGTGGCTCAAAGGAGTAGGGCGCCGACCCCATACACCAGAATGCAGGAGGTGGTGGTTTCAAACCCAGCCCCAGCCAAAAACTGCAAAAATAATAATAATAATAATAATAAGGCTCGGCACCTGTGGCTCAATCGACTAAGGCGCCAGCCACGTACACCTAAGGTGGCGGGTTCGAATCCCCAGCCCCGGCCCGCCAAACAACAATGATGGCTGCAACCAAAAAATGGCCAGGTGTTGTGGTGGGCGCCTGTAGTCCCAGCTACTTGGGAGGCGGAGGCAGGAGACTCGCTTGAGCCCAGGAGTTGGAGGTTGCTATGAGCTGTGATGC